>CAUYNB010017232.1:0-67785 GCA_963574225.1 Lagothrix lagotricha | reverse complement strand
CTGGAGATTTCTCCATCAGGATCAGGAGGGTCAGCTCTGTGGGTCCACCTCAGTGTGGCTGGAGATTTCTCCATCAGGATCAGGAGGGTCAGCTCTGTGGGTCCACCTCAGTGTGGCTGGAGATTTCTCCATCAGGATCAGGAGGGTCAGCTCTGTGGGTCCACCTCAGTGTGGCTGGAGGTTTCTCCATCAGGATCAGGAGGGTCAGCTCTGTGGCCTTGTTTGCATTGCTCTTCCCTTTACGCTGTATCTCCCTTGCAGAAAATGCTAGATTACCTAAAGGAGAAAAAGGACGCTGGATTCTTTCAAAGCCTTTCTGGTCTTATGCAGTGTTGCAGGTAAATGTGGGAAAACTACCATAGCATTTAAAAAACTCTTCCCGCTAAGGATAGGGAGGCAGGGGAAGGGGAGCACAAAATCTACTGGCCTATCATAGAATTTTTGAGAGAGGAGTCACCTACTTTAGAAGCCTACGAGAGTAGGTGTCGCTCCTCCAGCCTTCGGGATGACAGTTCCACTAGCATTCAGAGGGGAGAATGTGATTGCCATCAGCCACATACACACGCTCCCCCGCTGCTCTTGTTTTTAGTCTCCCTTCCTTATCTCCATTTTCATGTTGTTTTCCCGGGAGGCTCAGTGCACACATTGACTTTCTCCTCAAACGTGTGTGCCCATGAAAGTCAAACCAGAAAACAGTGGAAAAGAGGGGGATTCCTGACTATGACTCAAGGCTGTGTTTTATTAAACCCACTTTGTTAATCTTTATCCTTAACAATTCTTTGAGTTTGAATGTGTGTTGGGGTGGTATGAATTTTGACACATCCGTTTTGACAGAGGTACGTCCTGGCATGGGAACGTTTTGACATAGCGTAAGAAAACTAGGCTTTGAACTTAGCATTCATATCATTAAGCTGTTTACACCACCCCTCATGGCTGAACGGCTCTCACACGTAAATAATATATCATCAAGAGTCATAGGTCATGACGTATGCTCGATTCAGAGATGAGCCAGAATCTGAGAAAAGTGTCAGCTTGTTGTCTAAGATTCATATGTATTTGAATAGTCTGGAAATCATTCTAAAAGAAATTAAACTTTTAATTATGTAGCTCATTTGCCTCAGATTATGTTTTCCATTTAAAAATGTGGAAGATGGACATCGTTTATTTTGGTGGACTATATACTTTTGCTAACTGTATTTCCTTGGGTAAAATATTGTACCCTCAGCAGTAGGGAGCATATCTGAGCTGCAGTATAATTCTTTGTTCTCAGCTTTGTGTGGTTTTTTTCCCCACCAACAGTCTATTCATTTATTATCCTCTCAGGAAAACAAAATGGAATATCTCCAGGCCTGACTCTCTGAGGCTAAAATAGTACGTAAGAACCCAGAGATGGCAGAAACGGAGGCAATTCTGTTTCTTCTTCTATTTTATTTATTTGTTTATTTTGAGATGGAGTCTGGTTCTGTCACCCAGGCTGGAGTGCAGTGGCACAATCTCGGCTCACGGCAACCTCTGCCACCTGGGTTCAAGTAACTCTCCCACCTCAGCCTCCCAAGCAGCTGGGATTACAGGCGTCTACCAGCATGCTAATTTTTTGTATTTTAGTAGAGACGAGGTTTCACCATGTTGCACAGGCTGGTCTCAAACTTCTGACTCGTGATCTGCCCCCCTCGACCTCCCAAAGTGCTGGTATTACAGGGGTGAGCCACCACGCCCAACCCAAGTAAAAACAATGTGTGTTTTTAAAATATTTAAGCAGTAGGGAAATTAAAACATTCAAAATGGGTATTTAGGAATGGAGTAAGGATCAGAAATGCGTGTTGCACAGATTCAGATTCAAAACTGCTGCTTCAAAGCAACTATGTCCAAATGTCCTTTCCCAGGTTTTCCTCCCCTGACAGCTAAACCAGAGTAGAAGGATAGGTTTGTGTTGATGAGCTGGCCGTTTTGCCAGCAGAATCTGGGAAAAAACAAACAAAAATGGCAACAGAGATTTCACTGTTTACCTAAATCATTTTTACCTGAGTAATGAAACTGGGTAAATGAAGTTTACCTAAATCACAAAACATGTGACTCTGTAAAAAGAAAACAGGGATGTCGGATTTTTCTCCATGTCTGTGCCCAGTGGTAGGGGAAAAGCTAGGTTTTGCATAGTCTTAATGGACTAAGCCTTAAGCATTCCTAAGAGCTACATTCTTTGAAACCTTTCAGACTGGGGGAATAAGGTAGACTCTGTTAGTAAAGTGGAATGTGCCCTACTTAGAAATAACATGATTCTATAGTGGTCTCATTGCCAAGCTTTGTGGTTACACTACACTACAGCTTCCTGGCCAAGTAAAATTTGGCAGTGGCTGTGACTGGGAAGGTTGGGGGCTATAGGGACAAAAATGAAGGCCAACTTGTAAGTTCAGGAACACCTGGAGACACCATTGCCTATGGAAAGCTGGACTTCAGCTTCTATAGGCTCTTGAATGATGTAGAATCATAAAAAGGTATGGCCCTTTGAAATCTGGAAGTTTGTATCTCATCCTAAGCTCTGGAAACCACAATTCCATGTGATTCTCAGAGAAAGTAGAGAAATGTGGGAGACGAACATTAATCAGTGCAGTTTAAAGTAAACTTCCCCTCGAGAAATCTTAAAAACAGATTATTCCTTCTTTATCTGGAAAACCTTTCTAAATCTTCATAAGAGAAGACTCAAATTGGACAGACCATGAGAGTCACCATAAGTGTGTGTGACCCCTCTCCCTGTATGTAACAAAGTCTGTGAGCTACAGGCACCTAAGACAGCACTGCTTGGCACAAAGCCAAGGAATCATTAGCCTTTCAACCACCCTGGAATATGTTAGTTTATTTATGATAAGACAGGGGCAGGATATTCGTAGTCAATAGATACATTAACCTAAGAAGTCTGCTTTCCCAGTGTGTGTAGCCCTGAACCTTGTTTCTTTCTGTCTATTAAAAGTGTCCTTGATTTAAATGCATTTGAGAGGCAGAATAAAGCTGAAGGCCTGGGGATGGTGACTGAAGAAGGAACACGTAAGTAACTAGTGAATGTGAAGGCCACTCTCTTCCTGATTAAAATCTTTTTTTTTTTTTTTTTTTGTTAGAGTTTCGTTCTTGTTGTCAGGCTGGAGTGCAGTGGCGTGATCTCAGCTCACTGAAACTCCACCTTCCAGGTTCAAGTGATTCTCCTGCCTCAGGTTCCCAAGTAGCTGGGATTATAGGCACCCACCAGCATACCTGGTTAATTTTTTGTATTTTTAGTAGAGACGGTATTTCATCATTTTGGCCAGGGTGGTCTCAAACTCTTCACCTCAGGTGACCCACCCGTCTTGGCCTCCCAAGATGCTGGGATTACAGGTGTGAGCCACCACACCCAGCCATTTAAAATCTTAATTACCTATATCTGGTTGGAGCTCAGGTCTTTGCTTACTAAGCAAGGACTTGCTCTGTTTCAGCAAAATGTTTCCATCAGTAGCTTTAGTAAAGCCCTCATCTAGGATGGATGTGTTCACATAGCCAGTTTATCATGATGTTTACAGTTTTCTTACTTTGTATTCTTCTATTTTTCTCTCATTACCAGTCATTGTTCGTGAACGTGGTAAGTTTGAGTTTCTGGCCTGAGTTCTTACCATGTGTGTGAATCCTGGGAGGTCTCATTTAATCGCCTCAGCACAGAAACATTTTAGGCTTGGTGGTTGCATGTTGAGTTGAACTCAGCAGTTTGGTGCTTAATTAAAGCAGTGCCTTCCATCTGTAAAGCATGGTTTATGGACCGTGAACCACTTACTCTCTTGATCTGAGTTGTCTTCATTACAAATGCATTTGCTGAGCATTGTGCTCTGCAGTCTGAGCTTAGTTCAATCCAGCTTTTCACCATTCCTCAAAGTTCCTTTCCCAAAGCATTCTGATACAACTCCTTTATCATCTGCGCACTCATTTGCATTAGAAAGTATTCTCAGTTGAGAAGCCAAACATGCTCATCAACATTTTATGTTTTCAAGGTGAAAAAGTACTCCAGAATGACGAGTTCACGCGTGATCTCTTTAGATTCCTGCAGTTACTTTGTGAGGGACATAATAGTGGTGAGTGGAACTGATTGATCTGCCAAGGAAACACAGCATTCGAATGCAAAATTATAATTCAGTTCAGTATGCCCCATTTGATGCAGCCAGTTGTTAACTCAAGGACATTAGTTAATGCATTCCTCAATAAGAAACTGTAAATATCATGGCTAGTGATACTTAGTGCCACCAAGGTTAAGCTGCTTCCAGAATCTTCAGATGAGAAATCTTGATACCCAGCCTTTTCCATCTAGCTCATTCAGTCCAGTTTCTGCTGTTGGCGGGTTGGGGGTGGCTCAGAGCAGAGCACCTGCTCTGATCTGCAGGATCTGCCAGGACCCAAGCCTGGTATCCTTGTAAGCCTTTTCACATAGAACGTCTTGTCTGAGCTCAGCTGAGAGGGCATGCCTGGCTCCTTCAGCGTGACGAGGACAAGCTCTGACCCAGCACTGGTGCTCTCAGACTTTCAGAACTTCCTACGGACTCAGATGGGCAACACCACCACCGTCAATGTCATCATCAGCACTGTGGACTACCTTCTGCGTCTGCAGGTGAGTCAGAGGGCCTTGGACAATGGTACCTCTCACCTTTGCTTCCAAAAGACAAACACAGTTACCCAGTGTCAGGAACAGCCCGGGATACAGTCAAGCCCCTGTGAGGCAGGCATTGTAATGTATATCCACAGACGCATGGGAAGTCCAGTGCCCAAAGAATACATTGAAGTCAGAAGTGGGAGGAGTGGTTAAACACCAAACCATCTGTTACAAAATGCTGCTTTACTTTAGTTTTGTCAGTGAAAACCTAACTGTGGTGCCATAAAACCACCAAGAGCTATAATACAACCCAGAGCTCTAAAACAACCTGTGAATGACAACAGATTTCACTAGAATAAAAGACTTACACACGATAATAGGAATAAGATGAGTTTACCAATTCATGTTGAGAATTCAGATGGTTTGTTTCAAGGAAGTCCAAATTGTATTGAGAAAATGTACACAAACATATTAATAAAAAGGGATTTTTTTTTCTCTTTGCTGATTTCTCACCCTGGTCCTGACGCTTACTGATTTGTAATCTAGAGCAATCTATTTAACGTGCCTGTGTTCCAGATTTTTCGTCAGTAAAAATGGTAGGACCTATGCCTTAGGCTGGTAGTAAAGATGGAGAGGTTTCATACAGGCATACCTTATTTTATTGCAGTTGATTTTATTGCGCTTCACAGAGGCTGTGTGTTTTCCAAATTGAAGGTTTGTGGTAACCCTGCATCAAGCGAGTCTGTCTGCGCCATTTTTCCAGCAGCATGTACTCACTTCATATCTCTGTCACATTTTGATAATTCTCACAATATTTCAGACTTTTCACTATTATATCTGTTACGGTGGTCTGTGATCAGTGATATTCCATGTTATTAGTGTAATTGTTTTGGGGTGCCGTGAACTATGCCCATGTAAGACAGCAAACTTAATCAATATTGCGTGTGTTCTGACCACTCCACCAACTATTCCTCCATCTCCCTCCTTCTCCTCAGGCCTTCCTATTCCCTGAGACATAACAGTATTGAAATTAGGTCAGTTAATAACCCTACAGGGGCCTTTAAGTGTTCAAGTGAAAGGAATAGTCACACATCTCTCACTTTAAATCAAAAGCTAGAAATGAATAAGCTTAGTAAGGAAGGTATGTTGAAAGCTAAGACAGGCCAACAGCTAGGCCCCGTGCACTAACCAGCCAAGATATGCACAGGAAAAGTTACTGAAGGACATTAAAAGGGCTGCTTCGGTGAACTCACGAATGATAAGAAAGCAAAACACCGAGCTGAGCACAGTGGCTTACACCTGTAATCCCAGCACTCTGGGAGGCTGAGGTGGGCAGATCACGAGGTCAGGAGTTTGAGACCAGCCCGGCCAATATGGCAAAACCCTGTCTTTACTAAAAATGCAAAAAAAAAGTAGCCAGGCATGGTGGCGGGCGCCTGTAATCCCAGCTACTCGGGAGGCTGAGGCAGGAGAATCGCTTGAACCCAGAAGGTGGAGGTTTCAGTGAGCCCACATCGTGCCGTTGCACTCCAGCCTGGGCCACAACTGCAACGGAGACAGTTTGAGTGGTCCGGATAGAAGGTGAAACCAGCCACAACATTCTTGTAGGCCAAAATCTAATCTTTAGCAAGGCCCTAACTCTTTTCAATTCTATGAAGGCTGAGCTATGTGAGGAAGGCGCATAAGAACAGTTTGAAGCTAGCAAAGTTCGGCTCATGGTTTAGGGAAAGAAGTTATGTCCATAACGAAAGTGTAAGGTAAAGCAGCAAGTGCTGATGTAGAAGCTACAGCAAGTTACCCAGAAGATCTATCTAGGATAATCGATGAAGGTGGCCACACTGAACAACAGATTTCCAGTGTAGATGAAACAGCCTTCTCCTGGAAGAGGATACCTTCTAGGACTTTCATAGTTAGAGAGGACAAGCCAATGCTTGCTTCAGAGCCTCAAAGGACAGGCTAACTTTCTTGTTAGGTGCAGTCCAGCTGGTAGCTTTAAGTTGAAGCCACTGCTTGTCCACCTTCCCAGAAATCCTAGGGTCCTCAAGAATTATGGTATATCTCCTCTGCTCTTGCTCTATGTATGGAAAAACAAAGCTTGTATTGTCATCTGTTTACAGCATGGTTTACTGACTATTTTAAGCCCACCTTTGACACCTACTGCTTAGAAAAAAAGATTCCTTTCAAAATATTACTGTTTGTTGACCATGCACCTGGTTACCCAAGAGCTCTGATGGAAATATTCAAGGCAGTGAATATGGGTTTCATGCCTGCTAATACAACATTAGTTCTGCAGCCCATGGATCAGGGAGTAATTTTGACTTGCAAGTCTTATTTTTTAAGAAATGCAATTTGTGGCTGGTACGGTGGCTCATGCCTGTAATCCCAGCACTTTGGGAGGGTGAGGTGAGCAGATCATGAGGTCAGGAGTTCGAGACCAGCCTGGCCAACATGGTGAAATTTCATCTCTACTAAAAATACAAAAATTAGCCGGATGTGGTGGCGGGCGCCTATAATCACAGCTACTTGACATGCTGAGGCAGGTGAATCACTTGAAAACCAGAAGGCGGAGGTTTCAGTGAGCCAAGATCACGCCACTGCACTCCAGCCTCGGTGAAAGAGGGAAACTCCATCTCAAAAATAAATAAATAACACACAGAAGAAATGCATTTTGTAAGGCTATAGCTGCCGTAATGATTCCTCTGATGGATCTGGGGAAGGTAAGTTGAAACCTTCTGGAAAAAATTCAGCATTGTAGATGTCATTAAAAACATTGTGATTTGTGGGAGGAGGTCAAAATATCAACATTAACAGGAGTTAAGGAAGTTGATTCCAACCCTTGTGGATGATTTGGAGGGTTGAAGGCTTCAGTGGAGGAAGTAACTGCAGATGTCTTGGAAATAGCAAGAGAACTAGAATCGGTAGTGGAGCCTGAAGAACATGTACCTGAATTGCTGCAATCTCATGATCAAACTTCGACAAATGAAGAATTGCCACTTACGGATGCACAAAGAAAGTGGCTTCTTGAGATGGAATCTTCCTGGTGAAGGTGCTGTAAACATTGTTGAATGCCAAAAAGGGATTTGGAATATTACCTAAACTTAGTTGATAAAGAAGTGGCAGGGTTGATAAAGAAGTGGCAGGGTTTGAGATAGACTCCAATTTCTAAAGAAGTTCTGTGGGTAAAATGCGATCAAACAGTACAGGCTACAGAGAAATCTTTCGTGAAAGGGAGTCCATTGGTGCAGTAAACTTCATTGTCTTATTTTAAGAAATTGCCACAGCCACCTCAGCCTTCAACAGCCACCACCCTGTTCAGTCAGTAGCTATCAACATCAGGGCAAGACCCTCCACCAGCAAAATGATGGTGGAACTTACAACTTGCTGAGAGTTCAGATGATTGCTAGCACTTTTTAGCAATAAAGTATTTTTTTAATGATGGCACGTACATTATTTTAAAGACATAATGCTATTGCACACTTAATAGACCATAGCATATTGTAAACATAACTTTTATGTACACTGAGAAATCAACATTTTCTATTACTTTATTGTGATGTTCATTTTACTGTAGTTTATCTGTAATCAAACCTACGTTGTCTCTGACTCTCTGATGCATGCCTGTATATTTAATGTACTCAGAACAATGCCTGGCACTTACAATGTTAGCTATTATGTTGTTGCTGTTATTACGATTATTTGGATAGTTACCATTATCTTCACATATTTCACATTGAATAAATTATCCTATTTCATAGTCTCCCAGTTCCAGCTGAAGGCAGTCTTCTCTCCTATCTATTCTTTCCTCTGGAGGGATATTTGCGCTTGAAAGATTCTAGAAGTCAGGTATCTCTATACTTCTTCACAGAGTCCCTGGCTCCTGTCAGAGCAAAGAGGTCATAGAGATGCAGGATTCTCATGTACTCTTCCTAAACAAGTTTGGCTTCACCGACTGAAGTCTGAGAAATACTAAGCTCTACTCATTTGTTTTTAGGAATCAATCAGTGATTTCTACTGGTATTATTCAGGGAAGGATATCATTGATGAATCTGGACAGCACAATTTTTCCAAAGCTCTGGCAGTCACCAAGCAGATTTTCAATTCTCTTACAGAATACATCCAGGTATGTGCTATAGAGTGCATGCTTGAAAACAAAGAGAACATTGTTGACGTGCCCATATTCTGTATTCCCTACAGAATATTTGGTTGAACACATCCAGCCCTAATGCTAACAATATTTCTTTTCTGTCTGTCAATAGGAAGCAATAGTACCTGCATTCTACAAGAAGCTGTAGTTTGGGGTCCCCCCACTGGACCCATTTACACTGTTCACACTTTACTTGCATTTATCTAGTTATATTTTGCTTTCCCTCCTAAACAAACAGTTTTTCATGGAAAGAAAATGTCTTACTAAACTTAAAATTCTTTATATCTAGAACAGTGTCTGGCATATATCTGTTGAGTAAGCATGGAGAGTGGAGTGGAGAAACGATTCATAGAATGAAGAAATTAAGGGATAAATGATGTTCTCTTGATAGAGATTAAAAACAGAATCCATGAGATCCTACTGACTTGTCAGAAATTAACTCTGTAGAACTTCAGAAGCACACAAACTACATGTAGTGGCAGTCAAATCTGCAAATGAATTTCATGTTAAATGTCTAGACCTTGCAGTCTTTCTCTGTCCATAGCATTTTTCTATTCATTGTCTATGGTGGTCTAACTATTCTGGAAAAGGAGCAGAGGATGTATTCAGGCACAATTTGCTATAAAATTAGTAAGCATATCATTACCCTCTGTGATACAAGATTTTTTTGAAGCAGAAGTAACACTTCATCTTCAGATTACCATAATCAGGAGACTCATGAATAGGGCTCTTATTAATTCATCCAAGAAAATGTTTAGCTTGTACTCTGTGCTGTGGTTCATGAAAAGAAACAATATATTGCCTGTATCCATAAAAAGCTTATAATGCAATTGAGAAAATACATATACATAAGAAAAATTATTCAATATAAGATCATATGGCCAGGCACAGTGGCTCACGCCTATAATTCTAGCACTTTGGAAGGCTCAGGCAGGCAGATTTAGCTCAGAAGTTGGAGACCATCCTGGGCAACATGGTGAAACTCCGTCTCTACTAAAATACAAAAAATTCACCTGACATGTTGGTATGTGCCTATAGCCGTAGCTACTTGGGAGGTTGAGGCAGGAGAATCACTTGAATCGGGAAGGCGGAGGTTGCAGTGAGCTGAGATCACACCACTGCACTCCAGCCTGGGCAACAGAGCGAGACTCTATCTCAAAAGAGAAAAAAGAAAAAATGATCATACATGATCATACATACTGTGCTTAAGAACCACATATGTAGCTGGGCACGGTGGCTCATGCCTGTAATCCCAGCACTTTGGGAGGCTAAGGTGGGTCAAATCACCTGAGGTCAGGAGTTCGAGATCAGCCAGGCCAACATTGTGAAACTGCCTGTCTACTAAAAGTACAAAAATTAGCTGGGCATGGTGGTGGGCACCTGTAATTCCAGCTACTGGGGAGGCTGAGGCAGGAGAATCGCTGGAACCTGGGAAGCAGAGGTTGCTGTAAGCCAAGATCACACCACTGCACCTGGGAGGCGGAGGTTGCAGTGAGCTGAGACTGCGCCATTGCACTCCAGCCTAGACAAGAAGAGTGAAACTCGGTCTCAAAAAAAAAAAAAAAGCCAAAGGGCCCTGAGTCTCCATAGGACCACACATAGGCTATGGATAGATACAGAGGAGGAAGTATATTCTGTGTCAGTGACTTGGAAAAGTTAGACATAGGATTATGCATGGCTTTATGAGAAATAATATCAGCAAGTATGCCAGCCTTGCTGAAACAGAAGAGATAGATAAGGAAAGAAATGGAGAATTTTTTTTTACCTTTTCCTGTACACCTTCATTTCTTTCCTCAAGAACATTTTCTATTCCAAGAATCCAAGCGTTTTTAGTGCCATTTTTTTTTTTTTACAGGTAATATGACTGAGCCAAAACTTGCTCTGTGAAAAACATTAAATTCTCATCAAATAAAGATTCATGTGATGAGTCAACTGGCAAAATCAGATCATATTTGCTCATTAAAAGAAACATAAAGCTTACACTGTCCACTTGAAAGGGAGGATTTTGAGGGGAGATGTATCCTTGTCACTCAAGCATTGTAAGGACAGGAGGAGATAAACCTAATAACAAGTTACTTATCTGAAGCTTCACAGAATGCAGTTTACCTAAGGAGATCATTGAATATATACGCTAAGCATCTGATGTGATCTCTGCAAAAGCCATCCTTATGGCACTTCCTGTGGAGCACTAACCCAAAAGTGAAAGAAAAGTTCATTTTTGGTGACTATGAGTTTCTTTCAGCAACCAGCTTTGTTTCAAAAAGAGTCTAATGGTTTCTAGGGATCAGACACTGAATGTACATAAACAGTGATTTATAACAAACCTATGTGATTTGGGAATGCAGACAGTATTTCTCCTGCTCACCTTTTAAACCTTGGGTATCCTGCCAAGACTTTTCTAGAAATTAAGGTAATATCTGTACTCCTTTTAAAACTTTCTTATTGAGTAATTTGGAGATTGGTTAAAGGATAGAAAAAAAAAAAACTAGACTGTAAAGAAAAGATAAGAAATGTTGACTGAGTAATGATCTTCAAAAATGGTAGGATTATTGACTGAGCACAGTGGCTCATGCCTATAATCCCAGCACTTTAGGAGGCTAAGGGGTGAATCACTTGAGGTCAGGAATTCGAGACCAGCCAGGCCAACATGGCAAAACCCTGTCTCTACTAAAAATACACAAAAATCAGCCAGGCGTAGTGGCACACGTCTGTAATCTCAGCTATTTGAGGGGTTGAGGCACGAGAATCATTTGAACCCAGTAGGCAGAGGTTGCAGTGAGACGAGATTGCACCTCTGCATTCCAGCGCGGGTGACAGAGTGAGACTGTCTTAAACACACACACACACACACACACAGTGAGATTAACATGGAAAATGCAAACTAAGTTATTCTTCTACATTTGACTTTCAGAAAAGATTGTTAGAGATTCTATTATACCTGATTTTAGGTTAATAAGAGAATCCTAGAAGTGGTTGAATGCTAGGATTATTACACAGATTTTTTTTTTTTTAAATTAGATAGCTGCATAGTTATCAGCATGTGAAGCTTTGCCTGGAACAATAGGTAAGTGAGGGCCTGGTTTTCACACTGTGCTTTCCAGCACCCTTGAGTTCCTCCAAAGGCCTCTGAGGCCAAGGTGAGGCTGGGAGCTTGCCCTGCAGCCCTGTGTCAACCACAGCATCTCACAGTTTTAAATATTGTTCTCCAGTATAAACGTCTAAGAACTCATTCTGAAGATAAAAGAAAGTCTCTGAAAATTTCTGGACTGTGAAATCCCTAGTGGTTTTTCCCAGACATGGTATCCTACAATCAGGAAAAAGAAAAAAGTAATATCCTAGGAAAATACTGAACTATGAAATATGTGACTTTTGGAAAGTCTATCTGCTCATATAAGTAGGTATCGGATGCCCTTACGAGACAGGTTTCAGAGTAACTGTGATGTTTAAGTGACATGGAGTGTCTTCTTCCCCACAGGGCCCTTGCATTGGTAACCAGCAGAGCCTGGCTCACAGCAGGCTGTGGGACGCAGTGGTTGGCTTCCTCCATGTCTTTGCCAATATGCAGATGAAACTCTCTCAGGTACTGTGGCCCATTCCCTGCACGTATCATTGGTGTGAAATGCGAAGTCAGTCCTCACTCCTTAGCGTTCCCATTGTGATGTGGCTGTTTGATCAAAGGCTGGACAAGCCACACATAGTAGATCTCATTTTTTAAAACTGAGGTCCAAAACAGGAGACAGAAATGAATGCCTCCAGGGGGGTCCCAGACAGGCTTTTGCATGAACGCAGCTTCCTTCTTTGTGTCTCACCAACCTACCCTTTTTATTATTGCCTCAATATTTGCTTTCTGTGGTGCTCATCCTTTCTGCTTCCTTGTCACTGTTCTGTCAACTCATAAACACTCCGTACCAGCCCTGTCCTATCCGTCCCATGTTGCATGTCTCTGAAAGCCACAACCCCCTTCTCTCTCACCCCTGCTTCCTTCCTCCCTTTTTCAGCCTCTCCTTCTCACTCCCCATCTCTCTGGCAAGATGAATCAGAACCGCTCAGAGCATTTATTATGAACAAATAAATGTAGCATATGTAGCAGTTAATTGCCTCTCTCCATGGCAACACATGAAGGAGACCTTCAGGAGGTATTTCAGGCTGATTAGAGTAACATTTGCAGCTCTAACTTAAATAATGTGTATCTAAAATGTTCAAGGCTGTCACATCTGCCTCTTCTCTTCTGGAATGTGCTGTTTAACCCTCTCATTTTTTCCCCGTTTGACTCTGGCCTTATGGGAGAAGAGAGTTCCTGGGAACGCTTCCAGTTTGACAGATGTCCATTTCTATGTCAGCTGGGCAGTGTGGTGTAGAGTCTCTGAGATGAAAGCCCTAGTCCTGCCACTTCCTCACCAGTGACTTTTGGAAAGCCATTTTCCCTTTCTGGTTTTTGGTTTCATCTTCTCTAAAATAATCAGAATAGGTGATCTCTGAGGTCTTTTCCCAGCTCTGATATTCTATACTTATGTGATATTTTGTATATAGCTTATGATATACACCATAAGTGATGAAGATTCCTCTGAAAGTTGAAGAGCTAGGCAAAGAGCTATGGTTGGGTTTTTGTTTTTTCCTTTTCTTTCTTTCTTTCTTTTTTTTTTTTTTTTTTTTTGAGGGGGAGACTATAAAGGGTATGTGACCCAGGATACATTTTTAATTGAATCCCCAGATTGCCCACCTCAGATCTTCCAAGAATTGTTTCCTGGCCGGGCGCAGTGGCTCACGCCTGTAATCCCAGCACTTTGGGAGACCAAGGCGGGTGGATCAGGAGGTCAGGAGTTCAAGACCCGCCTGGCCAACATGGTGAAAACCCGTCTCTACTGAACATACAAAAATTAGCTGGGCATGGTGGCGTGTGCCTGTAATCCCAGCTACTTGGGAGGCTGAGGCAGGAGAATCGCTTGAACTGGGACCTGGGACTGTGTAGCCCAGGCCTCACAAAAAAAAAAAAAAAAATTGTTTCCTACTGTGACATAGGGTATAAATCATGAAGTTAGCTTAGCAGTTCTCTTCCTGCATTGCTGAAATTAAAACCAAACAGACTAGTATCTAAAGTATTGAGGAGAATAGCCTCCATTTTATACCATTTAAAGGGACAAGTGGCACCCAGATCACCACCAACTAGAATTAGGTGACTCTAATCCAGAAAGAAAGGAGAACCCATTTGGTGATTAAAACCTTGATACCTTTACCAGATATCTAGCGTACCCATAAAGCTCACTGGTAATTCTCCATTGTAGAAAATGACAACATAAACTACTAGAGATACCTGAAGGGTCTTTGGTGCATTGGGTTGTTCAGTAGTTTTGGACAACACTTGGTCTATCTGCCACATAGTACTAATAAAAGGAAAAATGTAAAGGAACTTTGTTGGATGAGTCCTGCTACAGTGAGTCTCCCGGTGCTGCAAACAGTGGACGGTAAGGCATCCTCATTCAGAATGAGAAGGAAGCTCTTCCCTGACACTGATGCAGCCTGCACCTGACCTTTCCAGAGCAGGCTCTTCTTGCTCACTGCCCTGTACTTTACTGAGGGATCAGATAGCTCAGGGGTATCTCCTGTTTCTGTTCTAGGATTCCAGTCAGATCGAGCTGCTGAAGGAACTCTTGGATCTCCTTCAGGACATGGTGGTGATGCTTCTGTCCCTCCTGGAAGGTTGGGCTGTTTGGTATAACTAGGCCTTCACACAACTGTAATTGGTCTGAGCACTAACCTTACTGATCATGCAGATTATCCTTCTGGCAGGTCACTGATGCCATATGACATTGGTCAGAAAGCCAAATTTTCAGAAACAAAAAAATGAAATGAGGGGCACCTGGTCTGATGGATGAAGCCTGAAATCAATTGATTTTATATCAATAGGAAAGCCAGAATGAACTGGGGAAAACCTCCAAGCTTTGCTCCTCCCTATCCTCTCCCTCTCCCCATTGCTTTTCAACACATCTGGCTGCCAGTGTGTATGCCAGCCATCTAGTTGGGCACCCTTCTAGGTCTTAGGGGATCTGAGGGACACCATGTATCCCTGTGTGTCCCCAATAATCTGATGATGAAAGCAATTCCCAGGCCCCAGGCCATGTTAAAGGCAGTGGCGTGGCCACTTCCTTCTTCCCTTTGTTTCCTTCCCCCTTGGCTCCTGGTGGTGTAGTCTTTACGGATTGCTGCTCCCTCCCCCATCATCACGGTGAGAGAAGAGCTGACTAATTTGGGACAAAAGTCTTCTAAAAATAGCTACCTGGCAAATTACATGATGGCTTGGGTTTATTTATATATTTGTATGTCTTTTTGAACCTGCCTCACAGGGAATGTGGTCAATGGCACCATTGGCAAGCAGATGGTTGACACACTGGTAGAATCATCTACCAATGTAGAAATGATCTTGAAATTCTTTGACATGTTCTTGAAACTTAAAGACTTAACCAGCTCAGACACCTTCAAAGAGTATGACCCAGATGGTAAAGGAATTATCTCCAAAAAAGAATTCCAGAAGGCCATGGAAGGGCAAAAACAGTACACACAGTCAGAGATTGACTTTCTCCTTTCGTGTGCAGAAGCTGATGAGAGTGACATGTTTAATTACATTGATTTTGTAGACCGCTTCCATGAGCCAGCCAAGGACATAGGGTTTAATGTGGCTGTGTTATTGACAAATCTTTCTGAACACATGTCAAATGATTCCCGCCTGAAGTGCCTGTTGGACCCAGCAGAAAGTGTGCTAAATTACTTCGAACCATACCTAGGACGTATCGAGATCATGGGTGGGGCCAAGAAAATTGAGCGTGTTTATTTTGAGATCAGTGAATCCAGTCGCACTCAGTGGGAGAAGCCCCAGGTGAAGGAGTCTAAGCGACAGTTCATTTTTGATGTTGTCAACGAAGGTGGGGAGCAGGAAAAGATGGAGCTGTTTGTGAACTTCTGTGAGGACACCATCTTTGAAATGCAGTTAGCATCACAGATCTCTGAATCTGATTCAGCTGACAGGCCAGAAGAGGAGGAAGAGGATGAAGATTCTTCTTACGTGTTAGAAATTGCGGGTGAAGAGGAGGAAGATGGGTCTTTCGAGCCGGCCTCTGCATTTGCTATGGCCTGTGCCTCTGTGAAGAGGAATGTCGCCAACTTTCTGAAGAGAGCAACCCTGAAGAACCTCAGGAAGCAGTATAGGAACGTGAAAAAGATGACTACAAAGGAGCTGGTGAAGGTGTTCTTCTCCTTTTTCTGGATGCTGTTCGTGGGGCTATTCCAGTTGTTCTTCACCATCCTGGGAGGAATCTTTCAGATCCTCTGGAGCACAGTGTTTGGAGGGGGCCTGGTAGAAGGGGCAAAGAACATCAGAGTGACCAAGATCCTGGGTGACATGCCTGACCCAACCCAATTTGGTATCCACGATGACACTATGGAGGCTGAGAGGGCAGAGGTGACGGAGCCAGGTATCACCACTGAACTAGTACACTTCATAAAGGGTGAGAAGGGAGATGCAGAGATCATGTCAGACCTCTTTGGACTCCACCCAAAGAAAGAGGGCAGCTTAAAGCATGGGCCTGAAGTGGGTTTGGGTGACCTCTCAGAAATGACTGGCAAGGATGAACCCCCTACGTTAGAGAGTACCATACGGAAGAGGAAAGCACAGGTAAGTGTCATTTGTTTCTTTCATTTTTCTTTATCCCCAGAATAAGACTTGCCACCATATCCTGTGATCAGTACTGACACCATTTCCCCAGGTGTCATTACTGTGTTAGACAATAACTCTGGTATAACTATGCTGATCTTGTAATTCCACTTCCGCCATATCTGCAGAAATTAAGACTTAGATGGTCCTCTCAGTATCCAGTCATTGGTTGGTCTTCTAGTTTACATTGCAGAATTCAAACATGATGGCCTGCGCTAGTTTGCCTCAGTCTTTTATTAGAAGGTTAGTTCTCGTGCTGTGCAGATTCGTTCAGTGAACCGAAGGTATAGAAAACCAAATATAACATAACACGAGGCCTTCATTTTGAGACAGTGCTTTTTCAGGGCTTAAAAGGTCGAAATGATATCTGAGGATGTGGCATAGCCTCTCATTGAGTTTGATCATGCTTGGGATGTTTTTGTCCTTGTGATACACCCGCTATTCAGTTAGTATTTCATGTGAATCAACTAGGTTAAGTGAACCAGACAGCAGGAATTCAGAGCCCCTTGACCATGGAAGGTTCTGGGTGTTCCCCTTTCCTGTAGTATCCAATTCACAGTGTCATTTTAGTATCAAAGAGAGTAGAGAAGTGTGAAAAGATCAGCCCAAAAACATTTATTCATTCATTCATTCCGTTATTATTTATTGAAAAGTTACTGTGCACTTGTCACTAATTTAGGCTCTGGGAATATGGTGGTGGTGAATAAGAAACACAGTGTCCCTACAGTTCAGTGGAGAAGAAAGGCATTGGAGAAGTCAAGACAAGTACAAAGAATGCTAGGAAGGAGAAATGTCAGGTATTACAGTTCTCTGTAGGCGAGAACTCTCACCTGGTTTGAATATTCAGGGAAGAAAACATCAGAATCAGCATTCCCACAGTATTATTCTGTTTTGCTCCCTGATGTAGCCCCAAAACCTAGAACACAGTTTGATATATAATAGGGTCCCATTCCAGGACTGCAATGTGCCAGGCTGTGTTCTACCATATCGGAATACATAGATTCAAAGCAGAAGCCACGTTTTTGCTTTCATGGATCTTAACTTCTAGTGGGAGAAGACAACAAATAGGATAGTTATCATTTGTGCTGCATGTCAGAATGCATGAACTTGTGGCCGGGAGCAATGGCTTACACCTGTAGGCCCAGAACTTTGGGAGGCTGAGGTGAGTGGATCACTGGCGGTCAGGACTTTGAGACCAGCCTGGCCAACATGGTGAAACCCTGTCTCTACTAAAAGTAACAAAATTAGCCGGATATGGTGGCAGGCACCTGTAGTCACAGCTACTCAGGAGGCTGAAGCAGGAGAATTGCTTGAATCCAGGAGGCAGAGGTTGCAGTGAGCCGAGATCGTGCCACTGCACTTCAGCCTGGGTAATAAGAGCAAGACTCCATCTCAAAAAAATAAATAAATAAACTAAAAGAATATATGAACATGTAATGAGTTACAGAGTGAATGTAGGCCCATCAGAAATAGGTTGAGGAGGCTTCTGAAAAGGTGTCATGTGAGTCAAGTCCTGACAGGTAGCAGGCTTATGAAAAGCTGGGGCAGTCATACTCCAGGCAGAGGATACAGCTAAGTATCCTCTGGAAAGTATGCCTGGAAGGATCAGTAATGTTACAGGAAGTCTCTGTGTTTGGGTATAGGACACGAGTCAAATGGTACAAGGTGGGGATCAAGAGAAACCCCAGGATCATGCAAGACTCATGCGCTATGCTGAGGAGCTTGAATTTTATTCTAAGTGTAGTGATCCTCAGCCAGAGGGATTGGGATTGTGGCAAGAGGATTAAAGACAAAGCAAGAGGAAGCCTGTGAGATGGAAGCAGGCTGATTGAACTTGGTTTGACCTGTGCCCCACCTCTTTCCGACCCCACAGAGCAGGAGAACCACTGCCATGAGGCCCTCACGATGTCCTAACACAAGTTGCCTCTTCGAATTGAGTTAACCATAGAAAGGCAGTTGAGTTTTCAAATTTGAAATCTTTCTCTTGGCATCTCTTCAGAGTCATTTGCTAGATATAGCAGGACACTTATGTTTGGTGATCCTGAGAGAAGCAGAAACGTGAAAAGAAAAAGCCACTGAAATTTGTGACCAAGAAGCAAATGGCCAAGAAAATGTCTCACGATCATGACCTCTTCTTTGAGGAGAGCTTGACTGATGGTTATTTTTGTCTAGGCAGCAGAGATGAAAGCAGCAAATGAAGCAGCAGGAAAAGCGGAATCCGAGAAGGCAGAGTAAGTTCTTGGTAACATCAACTACTCTTATTGCTATGGTAGATAGTTTTTAGGCGAGGCAGAGTGGCTCACGCCTGTAATCCCAGCACTTTGAGAGGCTGAGGCTGGAGGATCACTTGAGCCCAGGACTTCAAGACCAGCCTGGGCAACATAATGAGACTCCATCTCTATAAAAATACAAAAATTGCTGGGCATGGTGGTGTGCACCTGTAATCCTAGCTACTTGGGAGGGTGAGGTGGGAGGACTGCTTGAGCCCAGGAGGTTGAGGCTACAGTGAGCCAAGATCACACCACTGCACTCCAAGCTGGGCAACAGAGCGAGATCCTGTCTTGAAAGAGAGAGAAAAGAGAAAAAGAAAAAGAAAATAAAGATAGTTATTGACAGCATCTGATATTCTGTTGCTATGGTAAATGGAAAACTTGATTTCTATCAATGCAAGCAATTATTCTGCAAGCCCTGGGTCTATTTCCTTTTACCCTAGCTATGTAGCTATGTAGTAAATACATTATATTCATCTTGCTAAGTTTATAATCCGACTAGCAGATCAGAGTTTCACTACCTGGCCAGATGACTTTGCAACTTCATATATTGATGATGACAATGATATAAAATATTTATTAAATATCTTTTATTTGTCAGGCCTATGCCAAGGTCTTTTATACAGTATCGTATTAAATCTTGCCAGAAGCTTAGAAGAGCAGGTACTACTGTTTACAAAATAAAGGGTAACTTCAGAAGGGAAAAAAATTGTTAAGTCTAATTTCATAAGAAGAGTACCAACCTGTATATAGCTGAGGTACACCAAGATCATGGCTCATCCAAGTGGCCACCATTCATTGAATATAAATGTAATGTGCAGCCACTGTGGGTTGATAAAGACCTGAAATTTCCACCCTCAAGGAATGATTCTACTTTCTGCCCCTCTCAGCCCAGATTTCTCTTTAGTCTCCCGTTTTCAGCCAGACCTCCCTCCCTCCTCCCCTGCTGAGTGGGTTTCCCATTTCTGCAGCATGGAAGATGGAGAGAAGGAAGACAAAGACAGAGAAGAGGAGCAAGCTGAGTACCTGTGGGCAGAAGTGACAAAAAAGAAGAAGCGACGGCGTGGTCAGAAGGTTGAGAAGCCGGAAGCTTTCACGGCCAATTTCTTTAAAGGGCTGGAAATCTATCAGACCAAGTTACTGGTAAGCGTTCCAGCCTTGGCCCTGTTCATGGTGCAGGCATTGGCCCAGGCAGATGGCAGAGAGGTATCTCTGATTTGTTTCACTGTTTGATCAGTTACACTTCCTCCCCTTTCCCATTCCTAACCTTTCTTCTTCCCATGTGTCTACCTGTTCCTTTTCTGTTGGAGGAAAAGAAAAGAGGGAGAGCCTAGAAAGAACCACAGTCTTCCAACAGCTCTGCTTTCAGCAAGGTGTCCTCTCTGACCTGTTTCCTTACCAGAAGAGCAGGAACACCTCTTTCCACCTAGTCCTTTATGTGTATTATGTGGGGACTTAGCTGATCCTGGTCCGAAAGTTCAGAAGTGATTTGATCATGTGGGAATCAGAAAGAATGTTCCTGTTAGGTTATCTTCCCACAGTAGTCCTCCAAACCTTGATTGTTGTATATGCAGTCAAACCCTAGAGCAGCTTGTAATATTCTTTCTCTGATACATTGCCCACTGAAGTACAGTGGCTGAAGGCCAGGACTACACCTTCCCTAGTACCATTAGTGAGGGCTCCCCGCAGAGACATTGGAAACTTTACCCAGGCCGCTTCCACTCCGGTCTTTGGATGCTGATTTTTTGGGGGAAGATGGCAGTGAGAATGGGAATGTTGCTCCCACCAAGGGAGAAGAGGAGCCCCCTGGAACTGTAACTTGGAAAGAAATGAGGACTGAGGCCACATAATAGCTACATTCAGGGTGGGAGTTGCCAAGGGTCTTCTGCGAGCCTAGATCACTTACAATTTCCTAATAGACTGCTTGCTGCATGGTGTGATCATGAAAACGCATACACACAGCACTTCAAGGCAAGGCTCGAGTCCTCTGCTGGTGGCGTGTTTAGGCCTTTGGCTCCTTGAGCAATAAGCCAGAGCAGGATTCTTTATGGCAATTCTAAGCAATTTTTTTTCAAATCAACATTTTGGTCCCATGTTCATGACATAACACAGTCATGCCATGCCTGTGTTAAGAATGCCATGGCTGCCCTACAAGAGCGGTCATCGAAGAGTAGGACTGGTCACGTGTGAACTTCTAACCAGAATTGACCTTCTGTGTGAAAGTAGGAAGTGCTCTTTTCCTTGCAAAGCTCTTCTACTTCTGTCCGTCCTTTTCTTTGCAGCATTACCTGGCCAGGAATTTCTACAACCTGAGGTTCCTTGCTCTGTTCGTAGCCTTCGCTATCAACTTCATCCTGCTTTTTTATAAGGTGATACTTCGTTCAGGGGTTAACAGCTAAATATACTGTAAACTAACTATGATACGTGTAGAAAAAGAATCATGACAGAATTTATAGTCTTAATTGTACCAAAAATTCTAAAACATAAGCAAATTTCTAAGACGTTGGCTTCTAAAAGGAATACAATTTCTAGCAATGGAGAGACTACTGACGAGGGAGCCAGTTAGGGGACTGTTTCTATAGCTCATGCGTACTTTAGTCGTTACTTAATCTAGTCTTCAAATACTTGTTGAGCATCTCCCATGAGCTAGACCCTATTTAGGAACCGCAAGGTATTTCAAAATGAATAATAAATACAATTCTTTCTTCAAGGAATAGGTAACCAAGAGCCATTATAGTTGGCCTATTTGTTAGAAGCATTTTAAAGGAAGAATTAACAGGATTTGGGAAGAGAGGGGACCGCTCAAGTTAAATGAAGGTTTTGAACATTGGCAAGTTGGCCTTGCATGCTGTAGGCATGTACTAATTGTTAGCACAATGAATTAACGAGTATTCCGGAATTGTCGCCACAGTCTTTAACTGGCTTTTCCATCTCTTGCCTCTTTGATCCACACCAACTTTCCACTCAACAAACTAATGACCTTGTGTTGCGCATAAGAGAAAAATGGAAGTCTGTAGCCAAGAGAGACAAAGCTTGGTTTTAAACACACGGAGACCGAGGTGACTTCAGACAGTCATCCAAGTAGAGAGAGCCAGCAAGCAGTTAGAGCTACAGCACAAAAGCCTCAAAGATGTAGATGTGAGAGTCTCTGTGTAAGAATAGCAGCTGAAGCCATGAATGGAAATAGCATCTCAGAAAGAATGGAAAATACTGAGTCTCCGGCTGGGTGGTGGTGTGGGGGTGGGGGAGTGGGCACAGACATCACATCCGTGTGTGTGTCTGTGTGCGTGTGTGCGTGTGTGTCTTAGCCTCAGCCTCCTCTCAGGCCACAGGATGATTAGAGATTCCCTTCTGTGGCATAAGGATTAAAATCATATGTAGTAGAAGTTTCCTAATTTTAATTTTTTTGCTTTCTTTTCAGGAGATAGGTTTTTTTTTTTTTTTTTTGAGACAAGAGTCGCTCTGTCTCCAGGCTGGTGTGCAATGTCGCAGTCTCTGCTCACTGCAACCTCCACCTCCTGGGTTCAAGCAATTCTCCTGCCTCAGCCTCCCGAGTAGCTGGGGCTACAGGCACGCACCACCACACCCAGCTGATTTTTGTATTTTTTTTAGTAGAGACGGGGTTTCACCATGTTGGCCGGGATGGTCTCGATCTCTTGACCTCATGATCTGCCCGCCTCGGTTGTCTCCTTTTTAAAAGTTTGTTTGATACTTGGTGATTCCTAGTAATAAGTGACTTGAAAACCTCATTCATTCAGCAAGTAAAGTTGAGTCACTACTATTTGTACAGCGTATGCTAACAATATAAATATGTGGGGAGAGCACAATGGCTGAGGTTCTTTTTGATGTTTAATAAGCAAGTGTGTTTTGGACCAGGTCACTGAAGAACCTTTAGAAGAAGAGACAGAGGATGTTGCAAACCTGTGGAATTCCTTTAATGACGAGGAAGAGGAAGAAGCGATGGTGTTCTTTGTCCTTCAGGAGAGCACTGGGTACATGGCACCAACGCTGCGGGCCCTGGCCGTCATCCACACCATCATCTCTCTGGTCTGTGTGGTGGGATACTACTGCCTGAAGGTGAGCTGCTTGCCACTCTGGATCTAATCTGACTCCTTGGGGAAGAAGAGTCCTTTTAGAGCCCAGCCAGCCCTTTGTTCTAAGACTCTGCTGTTCGTTAAGGTTCTTGTAGGTCCATGGAGCAGCAGCAGCGCATCGCCTGGAAGCTGCCTAGACCTGCAGTCTCGGGCCTCACCCCTGGTCTTTTAACTCAGAATCTACCACTGAGCGTGATCACGGGGCAATTTGTACGCACTTTCAAGTTTATGAAGTCTTGCACCAGGAGTCCCATTTTGGGTACCTCTTGTTGAATTTCATAGAATGGGTCATCAGGCTAAGTCACATGGAGAGCTAGTCATGAGAGAGTCTTCTGATCTTTTAATTGATGTTGAAATTTTTATAAAAATACCTTTTCATTAGGTTGTAATGATTCAAGATCTCAGAAGAAAGCTTACTGATGTGTTAGTTTTTAGTCATCTATTGCTGCATAACAAACCATTCTAAAACTTAATGGTTTAAGATGACCGCTATTTATCTCTCTTATTCTGTGGGATGACCGGCACTTTGGGCAGTTCCTCTGCTCAATGAAAAGCGAGCATGTTTTCAGTCGTCTGCAAGCTCAGCTGGGCTGGAATGGCCAAGATGGCACGTTCCCATGCCTGGCGGCTCAGTGGGGGCACAGCTGGAAGAATGGACTCAGCTGGGGTAGCTGGTCCTCTCTCACTCTCCCTCTTTCTCTCCAGGTAGATTCAGAGCATCTCCTTCTCCATGTGGCCTTTCCACAGGATCTCTCCAGTAGGGCAGCCATACTTCTTGCATGATGGCTTGGGTTTGCAAAAAGAGCATGGAGGTGGAAGCTGCTAGCCCTTCCCGAGTCTTAGGCCCAGAATGGGTACAGTGTCATTTCCATTGCATTCTGTTGTTTAAGGCGAGTCACTTGGCCATCCCACATTCGTTGTTGCCTGATAGAGGGGAGAGGCGCTACACAAAGGCTTGAATTCCAGGAGCCGTGGTTCCTTGGGGCCATATTCAGAACCACTACAGTTATGTCCATCTTCAGTCATTCAGTTTTTGGTGTTCCAAGCCCAGTTTTAGTTCTGCTACATCATAATTTTGTTTTTTCTCACTGCTTTTCTCATTAAACTTTTTCTTCCTTCTCATGAGTAGGAAGTCTTCTTCAGTACAGCAAGCCATCTTATTCCTGGGAAAAGCCCCGGAAATATTTTCCTATCTTGTGGTTCTTTCTTCCCCAGTGAACTATAGGGTCGTGTAGGAAGTCCAGCTACATGCTGAAGAGATTTTGTGCCCTGGGCTACACTAAGGGCTCCATTGCAACTATGAAAGTTCAAATTCTGAAGCCAGGCTTCCTGGGTTGAACTCACAGCTCTGCCACTGAAACTCCCAGTCCTCTCTCTTCTCATACGTAAAAATGAGTATTGTTTAGGCCGGGCGCGGTGGCTCACGCCTGTAATCCCAGCACTTTGGGAGGCCGAGGCGGGTGGATCACAAGGTCAAGAGATGGAGACCATCCTGGCCAACATGATGAAACCCCGTCTCTACTGAAAATACAAAAAGTAGCCGGGCGTTTGGCACATGCCTGTAGTCCCAGCTACTCGGGAGGCTGAGGCGGAAGAATCGCTTGAACCCGGGAGGCAGAGGTTGCAGTGAACCGAGACTGTGCCACTGTGCTCCAGCCTAGAGACAGAGCAAGACTCCATCTCAAAAAAAAAAGAGTATTGTTCTGAAGTTGCTGGGAGGATTAAATGTAGTAGTCTGTGTAAATGTCCTCTGAGCATGTAGTAAACCCTTAAGCATCTTAGCTGCTGCTCCTTAGTTTGACATCCTAGAGCTCAGCTTATTAAATGGAGTACAGACCATACTGTGACCTGGAGGAAACAGAAAGACACACTGTTTACCAAGTAAAGAGTATGGAAGTCCTGCTTATGAGAAACTTCTAGAAGATTGAAGGGGAATCGTTGGAATCCCAGAGATAAGCACCGCTCTACAACTTGTATTACTGCTGTTCTTCAGAGTCATTCAAAACAGCAGGCGTCAGTCACTGAGCTTTGCCTCACCTCACACGTCATCTGTTTACTAACAGTGATCATCAATTCCGCACAGTGTGCCATGGCTACTAGCCCTCGCCACCTTCCTATCGTGAGTTTTTTTACTTCATCAGTGTTATTTCATTGTTTTAAAGAAAAACAGGTAGAAAAACATTGTTTTTACAGAAAAATGACTCTTTACACATCACTGTCTGAATTTTGTTCTTTTGTTTTGGACAAAAGCGATGTGGCGTACGTGCATATCGTGAGTCTGGAGATGAAGGTCTCAAGGATGTTGCCAGCTAGCCAGTGGCGTCTCAGCTAGCAATGGGATGAGAAGCTTTTCCGGCTCGAGCAGCTCTGTCAGTTCTGACTTCTCATTTCCTGCAATTTCAGCAGTAGCCTCTGGCCTCATTAACTCTGCCGCATGGTTGGAGGATGTGTGCACTTAGTGATGGTTAGGCCAAATGGATTATTTTCCAGTCCCCTTCTATGTTCCCCTTTGGAAGTAGGTTCTTATAGCCATAAATCTCTATCTAGTCTAATATGGAAGTTACAATTATAAAAGAATGGAGAGGGACGGGAGGAAACAAGTATGTCACTACCTGGACGGAGCTCCTTACGGAAAGAATCTCAGGAAGGAAACTTCAATACAGACAGACTGAATCCTCTCATTCTAACTATCAAACCATGTTTCATTAACTGACATCAAAACCATGAGAGAACTATGGCCCTGTACATTGAAGGGAGTTGGAACATTTCATCACATTCCTGTGGCTGGCCGATCTATTCTAGACTGGTTTATTGTCCTTTCTAAATCTTGGTTCAACTCCAGTCGAGGAGTCTTAGGAGTCCTAACTCATTCAGCCCTGGGGGCTCATCTAGGCATGGCCTGCACACTAGCGAGGGTCAAAAAGTGTAGTTGTATTAATATTAGCTAGTTAACTGAAAACTTAAAGGGTGACCCAAATCAGATCAGCTTTAAAGAGGTAAGTATTTAGCCAAAGAGATTCATTTGGCTTCAAGCCCACAACTAGGCCCCCTAAGAATCCCACTATAAGGAGACTGCTGCGCTGAAGTTGGAAGGTTAATTTGTGACAAATATCTGGCAGCAGGTGCTTTAATCACAAAGCCTGCTCTGTGTAACCATTGTCTTCCCACTCCTAGGTCCCTTTGGTAGTATTCAAAAGGGAAAAAGAAATAGCCAGGAAGCTGGAGTTTGATGGCCTATATATCACCGAACAGCCGTCCGAAGATGACATCAAGGGGCAGTGGGACCGTTTGGTGATCAACACACCGTAAGTGGCCCTCTACCTCAACTTAAACAGGAGATGGAATCTCTACTGTAAATAGAATAACTCTTTCCTCCTGGCCTTCAGACTGGTTCATATAAACCTTCTTCTGGTTTCTGGGACTTTTCTCCCTTGCCTCTTCAATAAGGCCACTTACTGCCCATTAAATACTTATATAGACTTCTACTACTTTAACAGTGGACAGAAGGTATTATCAGAAGGTACCGAGTATATTTTATTTAGACGGGACAGTCCAGTACAATATTGCTTAAACTAGTTTTCCATGTTCGAGTCACACAGTGTTTCCAGGGCTTAAGTTGCCCAGGAGGCTAGAGATCAAGTTGATCAGCTTCAGCTTCTCCATAGCCTTCTGTGGCACAGCAGTCCTGTAATTGTGCCATCTCTGAAGTCTTCTTCTTAACCAAATAGGCTACTTGGTAAGAGACCTCCTCTTAACATAAGACTGAGAAGCACTTACATGGGCAGGTAAATAGAGCTGTCTGGGAGGGATGTGAAGACCTGTAGAGGCAAGCCTGCCTTCCTGTAGGTATGTGGTGTGGCGCTGTGGTGGGAAGGAGTCAGAGCACTGATTGACAGTCAGGTGAGACCGAGTCAGCTCTGAAGCTTAGTGGTCTGTGAACTTGCACAAGGTAATCAAACCTTCTCAGCGTTAGTTTTCTCCTCAGTAATAGAGGGATGAGAATATCACCTCCTACAGTCCTGGGAGGATTAATGAATGTATGTCAAGTGCTTGGCAAATGCCTGGCACAGGATAGGCATTAAGCTGTTACTCATTCTCTTTCCCCTAACTATTCAAAAACTGGCCATCATCATTAGCAAATTGTCATGCTCTAATGACAGTTGATTCACAAAGTGAGTGACAGTTTCAAGATAATGTGGTAAAAGAAAAGAAATAGGGCCAAATATGTAAACAAAGGTGACTGTGTCGAAACTCTTTGGTGTGCCAATTAAGATAGGCATGTTAAGAAGCAAGCATCCTGACTCCAGGGGAAGAAAACTATGTCCTATCCAAAGATGGTCAGGCAAACTGAGAAGCAGCTCTGCACAGGTACAGCTAAGCATATTTCTTTATAGTCTCCAGAAAAGGAAGGCTCTTCTCTTAGAGGGGGGAAAATGTGAACAGGCACGTCTTCACATCTTAAGTCTGTCCCCGACTGCAGGTCCCCTGCCAATCTTCTCACACAAGGAAAAACAGTACTACTAAGCACTGTCTCTGACCCTTTGTCCTTACATTACAGAAACCTTGGACACTATTAAATAGTTGAATCCTGTGGCAAGCTTTGTGCAAACATCAGCAATGCTTGTGTCTGTCATACAAGGAGATACGGTCTCAAAGTCCCAGTAAGAAGGCAGTTCACTTTCTAGAAATATACCCTAAAGAGATAGTAAGACGAGTACACTAAAATGTCCCAACAAAGGAATTTGCCAGTATTCTTAGAGCAGCTTAAACATCCGTGAGTAGGAAATGCATAAATAGCTATTTTTTTAAATTTTACATAGACCAACATTTAATGTTTTTCACAATAACGGCATCATAGTACATGTTCATGTTTTATAACATGCTTTTTTTCAGTTAACTGTATGTAATGGAGAGCTTTTTAAAAATTTTACTTTTAAATTGCTAAGCACACATAAAGAACATATAAAATATACATGTACATTTTACAGTATAATTTTAAACCAAAAAGGTTAAAAAATAGAACATTACTGAGAACTTTAAAAACCGCCTGTATTGCCACGTGTGGTGGCTCACGCCTGTAATTTCAGCACTTTGGGAGGCCAAAGTGAGTGGAGTCCCCAGGGTCAGGAACTCAAGACCATTCTGGCCAACATGGTGAAACCCCGTCTCTACTAAAAATACAAAAATTAGCTGGGCATGGTGGCTCACACCTATCATCCTAGCTACTCAGGAGGCTGAGACAGGAGAATCGCTTGAACCTAGGAGGCAGAGATTGCAGTGAGCTGAGATCACACCATTGCACTCCAGCCTGGGTGACGAGAAACTCCATCTCAAAAAAAAAAAATCCCCTGTATTATCCTCCCTGATCATATCTTCCCATCCCACAGCTATCTACATTTTTGATGTTTATTAGTGGTTAGTAATATTAATTCTTAATTAGCGATCAGTGATATCAATTAATTAGTGATATTCATTCTCCTGCTTTATAGTTTTTCCAGTTAGGTATTTATCCCTAAATATATTGCTCCATTTTGACTATTTTGAACTTTAAATAAATGAAATTATACTATATACATTATACTGTCACTTGAATTTTTTTTTTTGAGGTGTAGTCTCGCTCTGTCGCCCAGGCTGGAGTGCAATGGCGTGATCTCAGCTCACGGCAATCTCTGTCTCCCGGGTTCAAGTGATTCCTCTGCCTCAGCCTCTTGAGTAGCTGGGACTACAGGTGTGCACCACCACACCCAGCTAATTTTTCTTGTATTTTAGTAGAACCAGGGTTTCACTATGTTGGCCAGGATGGTCTTCATCTCCTGACCTCGTGATCCGCCCACCTCGGCCTCCCAAAGTACTGGGATTACAGGCATGAGCCACCGCATGTGGCCACTTAAATATTTTTTAGCATTATATTTGGGAACTCACCTGTGTTGATGTATGTAGATATAACTGTTCATTTTCAAAGCTGTAGAATTTTCTGTTAGGTATGTTATCACATTTATCAGTTTTCCTGAGAGTAGATATTTCAACTTTTCTGTTTCTGGCTCTTATAAACAGTGCTACAGTGAACATTCTCCTACCTGACATACAAGTAGAATTTCTCTAGACTATAGACAGAGGAGAGAAATTTGCTGAATAGTAGCATATGCAAAATGTTTGTTCCAGTTTTTGCTCCAGACAGTTCTCTATGAGTCTCTACTTCTCTGCCTCTTTGTCGGCACTTATTATTGGCAGTTAATTTTGCTCATCAGGTAGGCGTATAACGGCGCCTCACTGTACATCTCCCTGATGCCTAAACGGGTTGAGCATCTTGTACTTTTTCCTGAATATTCATGTACAGATATATTCCTTATTTATGTACTTTCCTTCTGAAGGTTTTTTCTCTATGCTACACTTGAAGGACTAGTAACAAGTAAAAATACGTTTTCTACCTTCAAGGAGTTTGCATCCCTAGTCAGGGGACAAGAAAATCATGCTCAGACGAAGGTAAGACCGTATCTGTGAAAAGGTCGTGCCCAGAGCCTGTCGTCCTCGCCCTTCAGCGTCAGTCGTGGAATCTTCTGCTTAGGACAAAATACGACCAGGCTGAGTTGTATGTTACAGACCATTTGTATAAAGGATTTAAGAGAAAGGAGATACTAGTGTGGCAGAGAAAGCATGGCTTGTTTTTATTTTATTTTCAATTTAAATGCAATGCATCAAAGAAATCAAGTAACAGTGGACAAGGAAGAAAGTCAAAATAATTGTTATTTTGACTTTATCATTCCCAGAGATAAAATATTAGCAGTTTACTCTGTAACACCAGCATTTGTTTTCGCTTTCAAGTGGCATTTAAATGTTTAAGACATACTGCTTTAACAAACCAAAAACAACCAAAAAAAAAAATTTCTTTTTTAAAGACGGCCACCCTGTTGCGGGGAGAGGTGGCGTTTGCTGGGGTTATTTTTCTGAGCGGTCAGTGAATAGTGGGAGGTCTCTATTTCCTTATCACCAACTTGGGTGGTCTCTGGAGAAGAGGGAACTGTTGTGTTCCAGCACTAAAAAGAATGAATCAAATAAAGAAAAACAAAAGTAAGAATGCATGAACCAAAGGCCGGAGGCTCCTAGGCTGCAATCCAGCCTTACAAGGAACCGCTACAGGAAGGATTCAGTAATTCTGCATAGGAACAAAATATTTTCAATGGTTTTTGCCAACATTCCTGAAGATGACAGTTCTTTCCTAACTTTAACAATAAGAAATACTTGCAGTGGAGCTGGTACAAGCTACAGACAGAAGCCAGATCATCTCTCTGGGGATGGTACACAACAAGGAACCATCTCCAAGAAAGAGAGGGATCCAACTCCCTGAGGAAAGCAGACTCTCGGCATTACTTGGGAATAGGAAATAGAGTGGAAAAGGACTCAGGTTAAAAAAAAATTCAATAGAAATAAACTGAAGGTGATTCCCAGACTGGAAACTTCATAGAGTTAGGGACTTCTTTGTCTGCAATTTCCACCACATCCCACATCCCTCATCCCCATTATCTACCCCAGTAGCTGACATTAAGTGGTGACTCACTGAATGGAATGCATGTGTTTTCTGTAGCATTCGTTTCTGGTTATACTGGGATCAGGGTAAGGATTTAGAAACATGTATCTGTAAAAATCTGTCATCACAGTTCTTGGCTCCAAACCATAATTCTGAGGCAGAACTTGCCCAGTGGTCTTCCCAGTGTTTCAGAAGCCCGTACAAAGTAGTGAAACCATACATTAATCAGTCGACCTGTGATGACGCTGAACTTCAATCAGATCTTGAATTCTTTAGTGAGCAGGACAGAAACCAAAAAGATCACAGGTCCAGGCACTCAAACTGAAAAGCTTCTTGATGTGCTTTCCTTGATGTTAAGAATGAATAACCTACCTTTTTCATTTTCTTTTTCAGATCTTTTCCTAATAACTATTGGGACAAGTTTGTAAAGAGAAAGGTATGCCCTGTCAGTGGGGGTGAGTTCCATGATCACAAAGAAACGTGGTGTATGTTTCTTAAGCTCACCACATACAAACATGAGGAAATGTGATGCTACTTTTATGATAGTGTCTCAAGAAGAGGAAGTCCCACAGATGGGGTTAGATATGAACATACGTAGGTTTTTGGTTTCATTCATATACTCGTCTGCCTTAAGCAAGTTAACACAGTCCTCATTGTTTTCTGCATAGCAGACGTTTTCTCCCCTGCAAAAACATACCACTATCAGCTTTTAAAAAGTTACCATGTAATTGTCTTTATTGCTTCTTTTTTTTTTCCTCTGGGTTTTTTTTTTCTCTTTTTTCTGCATTTTGAACTATGTCTTAATCTACCCCTTGGAAGAGCCCATAGGGCAGCAAAGCTCTGAAGACCTCAGAGCTAGAGAAGATTTGGTGGTGGCATGCGGCCTGAGCTCACCCTGTCACCCTTTGCTTCAGGTGATCAACAAGTACGGAGATCTCTACGGAGCAGAACGCATCGCTGAACTTCTGGGTTTGGACAAAAACGCTCTTGACTTCAGCCCGGTAGAAGAGACCAAAGCAGAGGCGGCCTCTCTGGTGTCATGGTACGTAAAGCTTATTGGGAGTTAAAATCCAAAGCAGCTGAAATAGATCTTTTGCTTTTCCATTCCTCTTTAGTTGCTCAAGGGAAAAATGACAACTGTGTCTTTGTTCTGTCAGGCTCTGGTCTGGCTTAGGTGTTTCTTCTAGGTTCTAACATATTGGGAGAGTGCTGCTTTAAAAATTTGAAGAATAGGCCCGGTGCAGTGGCTCACGCCTATAATCCCAGCACTTTGGGAGGCTGTGGCGGGCGGATCACGAGGTCAAGAGATTGAGACAATCCTGGCCAACATGGTGAAACTTCGTCCTACTAAAAATACAAAAATTAGCTGGGTGTGGTGGCGCCCACCTGTAGTCCCAGCTACTTGGGAGGCTGAGGCAGGAGAATTACTTGAACCTGGGAGGCGGAGGTTGCAGTGCGTCAAGATCCTGCCACTAAACTCCAGCCTGGCAACAGAGCGAGACTCTGTCTTAGAAAAAAAAAAAAAATTTTTTTTTGAAGACCAATACATTTTTATGCTTTATAGAGCTGAAAGAGAAAGACTAATTAAAATTTCAGGCTGGGCCACGTGTGGTGGCTTACACCTGTAATCCTAGCACTTTGGGAGGCCAGGGCAGGTAGATCACAAGGTCAGGAGTTCAAGACCAGCCTGACCAACATAGTAAAACCCTGTCTCTACTGAAAATGCAAAAAACATTAGCCCAGTTTAGTAGCAGGCACCTGTAGTCCCAGCTACTTGGGAGGCTGAGACAGGAGAATCACTTGAACCCGTGAGGCAGAGGTTTCAGTGAGCCGAGGTCACACCACTGCACTCCATCCTGGGTGACAGAGTGAGACTTCATCTCAAAAAAAAAGAAAAATCAGGCTGTGTGATTCAGCTGTTCTCTGTCTCATGGGGAACCCATACAACTTGAGAAAGCTCAGAGCCATATTTAGGTTATAAAACCTCAGAGAGAAAACTTTTTCCCCCTTATTACGCACTTTAGTACCTCTTGACATTTGTAAGTTTTAAAATTACTGTTCTTCTCTAGGCTAAGTTCCATCGACATGAAGTACCATATCTGGAAGCTTGGAGTGGTTTTTACTGACAACGTAAGTATTGCACCTTGAAAAACAAAATTCTGTACCCCAGGTTCAGGGATGCCACGGAGAAGCAAGCTATGGAGAATACCCAGAAAGATTTAGGATTGCTTATCAAAAGCCAAGAGTCTTACATGTCCTCGGGGACACTTACACAATGGTGTAAGGTAGATGGGGCTCACTTAGTAATTCTTGGGCCAGCTCACAGCACTTCAACCCCCCCTGTCCTCAGTTCATCCCCAAAAATAAGAAAAAATGGTTTAATGAGCACATTATCAGGCAAAAATACTTAAAAACGGCTTTCTCCATCCCCAGTCCTTTCTCTACCTTGCCTGGTACACAACCATGTCAGTTCTGGGCCACTACAATAACTTCTTCTTTGCTGCTCACCTGTTGGATATCGCAATGGGCTTCAAGACACTGAGGACCATTCTGTCATCTGTAACTCACAACGGCAAACAGGTATGGTTTCTACTGATGCAGAACAGAATGGACTTATATGTGCTTAGGGGGAAAAAAACCAACAGCACGTAGTATACAGTGTATGACAGGAAAGACTGTGTCATGGTGTATACTGTACTTTTCTTGGCCAAATGCTTGAACTAATAGTGATTGTTTTTGCAAAATTGTTGACAGTTAAAAGTATAGCTGCAACCATCATGTAGAAAGCGATGACATTAAGATCAGCCAGGGAAGGAGTGAGGTGATGGACACGTCAGAATAACCTTGAAGATCTTTTTAAGGTCTACCCCTTCCTCCCTTAATCTGATATACTTCCTGGGGGTTAGCAAGTAGACATACTGTACACAGAAAACTCCCCAGGTCCTTTTGATATCTGCATCCAATTAAGAACCAATGACTTCAGATACACACACCATGTATATGGTTGTTATATATGATATACCTAGTACACATTATAGTGCATATATAATAGTTAATGCTACATATAGTTTATATATATAGTTTATATATATAGTATATATAGTTTAGTGTGTGTGTATATATATATAGTTTATCAAGGAATTCACTCTGACAATATATAGAAGATTAGATATTGATTAGACTGGATATAGAATGTCTATGGCCATACTAAAATCTAATGGCTTCTCCTTGTGTACAAATGCAAACTGTTGAACATTTCATTCCTCATTAAGTACAAGTCTGTGTATGAGACATGCTCCCTCACATCTCCGAACCTTTGTATGGGAGAGGGATAAAAGACAGAAGTTAAAATATGCCAAGCTTCTGCTATGTCCCAGTTACTGCGACAGTCTCACAACTACCTGGTAACGTAGATGTTAGGCTCACTTGACAGATAACTGAGCTCAGAGAGGCTAAATGTCTCACCCAAGACCACACAGCTGCTAAGTGGTAGAGCTTAGATTCAAGCCTTTTCTTCCCTAAGGCAAAGTCCAAGTTCTCTTTTTTTTTTCTTTTCCCCAAACCAACTGCTTTCTGTGAGGTCTGATTTCCAAGGTTTGAGTGATTGTTCCTACATTTCCTCTGGTGCTGATCTTCACACTTACGCCCACTCCCTTTTGTGTCGCTCCCTGAAGGCAAAGCTCTGATCTTGTTGATCTTCGTTATCTCCAGCTCAGTACCTAATCCTTGAGAGAGGTCAGATGTGCAGGTCCCGTGTACTCCTCACTTACGTCGCTGAACTTGACTCCTAAAGCCTGAAGTTAGCATGTCCTAAGACACCGCAAAGGGCCAGGGCAGATTTCTCCGTAACAAAAAGTGTGACTCAGCTCCACCATCATCATTCTTAGAGTAACTTCAAAGTGGTGACAGTTACCCAGGGCATGATTATTTATGAAACAGTATAATGTAGGGATACCCACCAGTCCAAAGAACCTTTGGGGTTTTCTAAGCAGCAGCATTGTGAAGCATCAGGTAACAGGTAGGTCTGTATCAACGAAACAATTCAATACTGAAGTTCTTTTATGTTTGACTTATGCCGAATCTAATACCCATAACAAAATACTACAGACTGGTATTTTGTTCGACAACAGAAATGCCTTTTCCACGGTTCTGGAGGCGGTAAGTTTGTATCACAGTGCCAGCACGGTGGTTCTCTTGGGGGCCTCTCCGGGGCTGTGGACAGCCACCCTGTCGCTGCTGCTTCCCCTGACGGACCATCCTTTCACGTGTGCCTGTGTCCAGCCTCTCCCTGTGTGTCCCCAACTCCTTTTCTTATAAGGGCCAGTGAGATTGGTACTGGAGGCCAGGACTTCAGCATATGAATTTGGGGGGCACAGTTCAGCCTCTAACACCCCATCATTACTCTTTTCTCCCAGTAAGCCTGCTTCCCCATCCCTGTGGTCCCATCTTTCCTCCTCTGCTCACGGCCCGATAGCTTTCTTAGCCACCCGCCACCCCTTGGTCCTCTCCTTGCTGGGCCTCCTTGCTTTCCTTCCTCTGTCCTCTCATTCCTAGTTGGTTCTGACTGTGGGTCTCCTGGCCGTGGTGGTTTATCTCTACACTGTGGTGGCTTTCAACTTCTTCCGCAAGTTCTACAACAAAAGCGAAGACGATGACGAGCCGGATATGAAGTGCGACGACATGATGACGGTGAGAGCCCCCCCACTGCGGGGCCACGCGCCCCACCGCCTCGCCGGGAAGAAGGGCTGAGTGTGGGTGCTCTGGAGAACTAAGTGAGAGCTGTAGAGTTAGTCACAGAGCACAGGAGAGATGAGAGTAGAACACAGATGGCTCCTGGGAAGACAGAAGTGATGGAGGTAGGTTTCATTACTACACATCTAAGCCCTGTGGGCAGAGAAGCAGCCTGCCCAGTGGGCTCATCATTCATCTTTTTTCTGGGGTAAAGATGAGACATTATTATGAATGAACCTGTATCTTAAATTTCCTGGGAGTCGAGCTTTGATTGCTGTCTCTGAGAGCACAAAGTCCCACGAACCAGGATTGAGCGCTTGATTTATGTCAGCAAGCCAGTCGGGGGTTCTTTCAGGACAGCCACCTGGCTGAAGAACACGACAGCAGCAGGATCAGGTTTGGAGGTGGGCGGAGGGGGGTCCTGTCAGTCAGGCCAGACCCTCGTGAGAAAAAAGGCACTGCCCAGAGCGAGCCAACCTGGCTGCAGCAGCATCTCCAGTTTATTTTGACCAGATTTCAGAAAAAGAACATGGGTCTCAGGGACAGTGAACTGCCCAGTCTGCGAGCATCTCCATAAAAGAGGTAACACTTCTTGACTAAGAACTCTTTCCTGGGCCGAGCACCGTCATGAGACAGCAACACTAGCCCCTAGAGACGAGAATGACCAGCATGTCTTCAGGCTGCCCCTGGCTTTTGATTTTCCAGGTGTAAGACAATCCTTTCTCTGTGAGTCTAACCCCTCCCATCAGGTGGAGAGACAGAGAGTGCACTGCTCCGGGAGCCCACGCCCAGGCGCCTAGATTGGCTCAAACAGGCTGAATGGGAGGAGCAGAAAGTTCCCCTATCTATCTATCTTTTATCTTCCTGCTGCAGGAATCCCTGCCCTACCAGGTGTAAGGGGAACGCAAATGAACAAGAGGGGGTCTTTTTGCAGTTTGTAGCCTGAAAGCCAGGCTAACACTCTTAAATGAGGAAAACTTAGTATCGGTCCTAGGCCGTACACCTTAAATGAATTCTGTTGCATCAAATCATTAAAAACTGTTTTAAATGGACCTAAAAATATCTTTTAAAAGCCTAAATATGAAAACAATCTTTCCATCTTTGTAGATAGCAAACGGTCAAGAGAGTGTCCCGGAGAGCAGCTACCAGCATGAATACTGGTACCTGTGAGGAGTTCCCCTCTCCTGGCCCAGGGCTGCCACACTCTGACCGAATCATATGAATAATCTGACCACCTTGCTAAAAACAAACAAAACTGTGGCTTTTGCCTAAATTTGCATTATTTTTCTTCTCTAGTGTTACCTTTTCCACATGTACGTGGGAGTGAGAGCAGGAGGCGGCATTGGCGATGAAATTGAAGACCCTGCTGGTGATCCTTACGAAATGTATCGCATTGTGTTTGACATTACCTTTTTCTTCTTTGTCATTGTCATCTTGCTGGCCATCATTCAAGGTATGATTGCCAATTCTGTTAAGTAGGAGCAGGGTTTCATCTAGGTTTTTTTGCTTTCTTTCATCTATGACTTGGTTTATGAAGAAGTGTGTGAATTTATTTACTTGCTAAATTAGTTCTTGCTAAATTAACATGTACTATCCGTAAAGCTGTGGGTATTCATACAGTCAAAGACACATCTAGGCACAGTTATAAGAAACTTAATCCATACAGAGAACGCCTTCCTTCTGTTTCTCTACTCTGAATTATTTCCTCCTCACTTCTGCTTCTAGCTAGGATCTGTCCTGGGGCTAGTCTGGTCCTCTTCATTTTCCTCTCAGGCAGATAAACAGGGAAGGAGCAGATGAGCTGGACAGTGCAAGGGAGGGGAGGGAAAGAATGACATTTAGTCAATAGCTTGTCAAGACTGGAGAAAGATGAGGATGAATTTAGCTTGAGTCATGCTGAGTGGAGGAACCTGTAAGATAAGCAGGTGCTGAGGGCCAGGAAGCCAAGGAGCTGAGGGGAACCATGATCCACCTCCATGTTAGAGGGGCTCGGAGAACAGGAAGAGCCCATCACACAGATGTACCAAATAGCTCAGCAAAATAGAAGACTAACCTGGGAGAAGTGGGGAGGAAAGAGTTTCAGGGAGGAGCCAGTAGTTAACAACACAGAAGAGTGAGGAGGAACAATGAGAAACAGCCAGGATGGAACACTTAGAAACATGAGTATTGTCAGCTTTGACAATTGCCTTTTTTAACAGAATAAAGTGGCTTCTTCCACTCCCTCTACCCCTGAACCACTGCACAGATTGCTGTGTCTTTAAAATTCCAGGTCTTATTATTGATGCTTTTGGAGAGCTGAGAGACCAGCAGGAACAAGTGCGAGAGGATATGGAGGTAATGCTCCTCTACCTACCAGTCGCAGCTCTATTGTAATACCCTCACAAGCAAATGGATTGTTTAAACTATAGGTTTTACTGTTATTTACGGCCAATCCTAAGCAAGACCACAGGAGCAGCCACCCTGCTGCCTCCTTCACTGTCCAGCTCCCAGCTAACCAGGAGCTAAGTGTGTGGTACTACTGAGTGAATGACTAATAACCGAAAGCATTAGAGAGAAATATTTTTCATTGTCTCTCAATTCAATAGAATCACGATCGTCTCCTGTCCTGCCTACATTGTTATGCCCACAAATGCCTTTTCTGCTTCTGTTATTTTTCCTAGACTAAATGTTTCATCTGTGGCATTGGCAATGACTACTTTGACACGACTCCTCACGGTTTTGAAACACATACATTGCAAGAGCACAACTTAGCCAACTACTTGTGAGTATTCTTGGTTAACAGAAGTGATGGGAGTTAGAGCATAAAAAAAGCCACTTCTGTCATACAGTTCAGTCTCTGCTGGAAAAAGGTACCAGAAAGGAGCTTCCAGGAGTCCACTGAGCCTATACCTCTGTCCATAGCTTCTGCCTCTCCTGTGTGTTGTAGGCAATTCCTGCTCCTAGCAAAGGCCAGCTCCTCAGCCTGTGATTGGATTCCATCCAATCTCCAGGACACATACTTCCAGGATTTTCCTTTCTCTGCTGAACGTCTTCTATCACCATATAAATATGCTTTTTTCTAGCCCTAAACAAAGAAAAATCTGTGCCCTCACTTTTACTTCCAGCTCTTGCCCTACTTCTTTCAGCACAATCGAAAGCTGTCCATGCTCACCCGCTGTGTTCAATTTCTCTCTTCCCATGCTCCTGTGACCCTCCTACTGGCAGGCTTTCTTCCTCACATCGTAAGATTTGGTCTTGTCAAAGAGGCCTATAACCTGAACGTTGCTATATTCTGTCGTCAGTTTTCAGGCCTCATCATGTCTGTGCTTTCTCATTAATAGTGAAGCCCTGGCCAGGCGCAGTGGCTCACACCTGTAATCCTTGCACTTTTGGGAGGCCAAGGTGAGCGTATCATGAGGTCAGGAGATCAAGGCCATCCTGGCCAACATGGTGAAACCTGTCTTTACTGAAAATACAAAAAATTAGCTGGGTGTGGTGGCACGCACCGTGATCCCAGCTACTTGGGAGGCCGAGGCAGGAGAATTGCTTGAACCCTGGAAGCGGAGGTTGCAGTGAGCTGAGATTTTGCCACTGTACTCCAGCCTGGGCAACAGAGTGAGACTCCGTATCAAAAAAAAAAAAAAAAAAAACAGCGAAGCTCCATGACCTGGGATATTTTGAGTTGAGGCATCCCTCTGTTTTCATACGGCTTTTTCTCTTTTTGTAAGGCACACCACTAATTTAGAACCAGCTAATTTTTTTTTTTTTTGGTAAAGATGGCGTTTTGCCATGTTGCCCAGGTAGGTCACACATTACTGAGCTCAGGTGATCCACTGCGCCTAGCCCTCAGCTTTCTTTAGAACGCACTATCAGAAGTGGCAAAGATACATGTTTTTGCGAGGGTATAACTTTCTTTAGTCAAAAACATGAGTTTTGTTTTTCTTTATTGAGACAGTCTGGCTCTGTTGCCCAGGCTGGAGTGCCATGGTGCCATCTTGGCTCACTGCAGCCTCCACCTCCCAGGTTCAAGTGATTCTCCTGCCTCAGCCTCCTGAGTAGCTGGGACTATAGGCAGCTGCCACCATCCCAGGGTAATTTTTGTATTTTTTGTAGAGGTGGGGTTTTACCGTGTTAGCCAAGCTAGTCTCAAACTCCTGACCTGAAGTGATACACCTGGCCTCAGAAACTTGAGTTTCAAAAAGATAACTTTAGTGTGCCCTTCCTCATGTCATGAGTATTTATCATCATTAATTCCCATTAAGAGAGTATACAATGAAATGGAGATGAATGAGCCCATGGCCACGTGTCAGTTCGTGGATTACAGACCTGTGGAAGGATGCTGTCATTTCGGTTGGAGCCCCTTCTATGCCTTCCCCTGGCACTGTTATCCTGGTATCCTTCCTGTCTGTATCCTCTCTAAGAGCAAGCTTGAGGGGAAAGAACCCAAATTATTTGCGTTTGAGCCTCCCACCCAAAATGGTGCTTCCTCAAGTAAATGTGCTGGGAAAGGAATGATGTCCTAAGTCTCAAGTAGTATAAAGAGATTAACCCTGCTTTCTTTCTTAGTAAACGAGAAGGGGGAAGGCAATGAACATACTCGAGCTACTGCTGTGGGCCAGGCCCTAAAGCTCTAATCACGTACCACCCTGATAGAACTCAAGATCTGGGGCTCAGACTCCCCGCCCTCAGAAGGGCGTAATTGCTACTTTCTTGTATCACCAACCTCACATTCGTTTTCCTGAAGGGCATGAGCCTGGTTCCTTTGGCACCTGTCTCTGAGATCATGTCATGTAAGCTGAGAGTTCAGCCCCTGCCCCCTGGGCTACTTAAGCGTCACAGACAAACTCACTCAAACCTAAGACATGGACCACAGAGCAAGGGAAACGACACTGGCATTCCCCCAGCTATCTATGAAAACATAACTATACTTCTGGAAGAATCAGAGCAACCCAATGAGACTGAGTACTTTCTAACTTTTCCATGACAGGTATTCTAGAGACACACATATAATTTCAATTCTACATCTGTATGGGATAATAAATGGCCTGTAAAATATTCTATGGTAAGAATTTGGGCTACCATTTTACTGTTTTATTAGATTAGAATTTTGTTAATAATAAAATGGTGGCCAAAATGCTGCTTTGCAAGTGATCTCAGCTCAAGGTTTAGGGATGGCAAAAAGCATCTCTCCACACAGAGGCTAATTTTGAGATTCATGTGTACCACTAGTAGAAAATGATAGTGTATGTCCCTGTGCCACGCTTCCCTGATATATATATATATATATATATTTTTTTTTTGAGATGGAGTCTTGCTCTGTCGCCAGGCTGGAGTGCAGTGGTACAGTCTTGGCTCACTGCAACCTCCACCTCCCGGGTTCAAGAGATTCTCCTGCCTCAGCCTCCTGAGTAGCTGGGACTACAGGCATGTGCCACCACGCCCAGCTACTTTTTGTATTTTTAGTAGTGACGGGGTTTCACCACGTTGGTCAGGATGGTCTTGATCTGCCCGCCCACCTCGGCCTCCTAAAATGCTGGGATTACAGGCGTGAGCCACCACACACGGCCAACAATTCCCTGGTTCTTAAAATCACTGTAGACAGCATGGGACCAAACAGCCTTTTTGAGCCCCGATAACATTTAAACCATGTGAAGGAACTTGAGTCTTGACCACAGTATCTAATACTATCTTTTCATTGTTCCAGGTTCTTTCTGATGTATTTGATTAATAAAGATGAAACAGAACACACGGGCCAGGTGAGAAAATGCCTTCAAAGAATCATACACCCATGTTAGATCTCCCCTTCCTAAATCATGAGACTGGGTAGGGCACAGGCTATCTGAAACAGACAGACAACCCCATTAAGCCCATGCATGCATTTTCCCTTCACCTTTTTGTGACTTAACAAACACTGACATTTTCTAAATGCTTATAGCTGCCGCTTCAGACTAGAATAGCTGGAGGTGGGGAGAACGTAACAGAGAAAAAGACAATGAGAAATGGAGTGGGTGGCTATAACAAAGAGCAGGAAAATCGGAGTACAACGCAGTGAGAGACAGCCTAAGAAAGATAACAACCTCATGTGTGGGTGACACGGGAGCGTGGAGGTGTGCGTGTGAGAGGATGTGTCACATTTTGTAACTAAATGTAAAAAAGAAATGTAGTGGTAGAGAACAGGGGAGGAAAAAGTCAGTTAGCAAATATTCAAACATCACTGGCTTTGTAGGAAAACTTCGCAGCTCACTCACTGAATGGGAGAGGTAGCTGGTTTCCAGATCGCAATTTAGCTAGCAGTAAACGTTCCCTCTTGCGTTCCTCCATCTTCCTCCAATGGCATGCAGTCAGCTTATTGCTAAATCTTTAAGCATTTTTAGTGGCAAACATTGATTGGTTTTGCTTTTGTTTGGGGCAAGGGGGGTTTCTCTCCTTCCCTGCCAACAGAGAGTGTCAGGCAGACATGGCTTCTTGCTCCCCAAAGAGCCTGTGCTGGGAATAGAACAAGAATGAATGAGCAGGTTTGGCCTCATATAAATTCACATCAGTCTTCCTAAACGGAGCCACAAAGAGCGAAAACACACTGGGCTTTAGCTTACTGTGGCTTAAAAACAGGTACCCGTTGTTCACATTATTTCAGGAATCTTATGTCTGGAAGATGTACCAAGAAAGGTGTTGGGATTTCTTCCCAGCCGGTGACTGCTTTCGTAAACAATATGAAGATCAGCTTGGATAAATCTGAATGAAAGAAGCCCCCGCAATTGTGGACGGTCAACTTCCAATGAAATAAAGTCCTCCTTTTACAGATCTGCAACATATTTGAAATGTGACATTTTCTAAATGCCTCCCTTAAAAAAAAAAAAAAAAATGTTTGCTAAAAATCTGTGCTATTTTGAAATTGATTTGGCTTTTTGTGCCTAATGGACATACATACACTGTGGGAACCTGTCAAAATGTTTAGGAAGGATGGCAAGGAATCAAGTACTCTCTAGTCAAATGCCTTCGAGATTTTCAGTTCTAAGGTAACTGCTTTCCTGCGATGGTAGCATTAAGGAAAGGGCTAGAGAAGTATGAAGTCTTGAATGTGTAATACCTGAAATTTTAAACACTTGAATGTCATATGATGGTATCAACTTGTGACTCACAGGGTCTGAACTACAAAAAATATTTTAACTGAGTCTAACTTTTCCCATGGTACTTGCTAGTGACTGTATCCAGAAAAGCTTTAAGCAGTTAAAGAAATAGAAAAAACCCGACACTTTGTCGACAGTGAAATCTCGATTAAGTGCCTTAAAACCTCTTTAGATATAGCTATGCAAGTTTTTTATGTTTGTGTTCCAGAAGGACAGTTCCATTAATTAGTGGTGATCTTCTGTCTGTCTTTATGAAACTGCACTGGAAGGGTTATTCGTATAATTTTTTTGAAGTAACAGCTGTCAACTGCTGTTATTAGAAGAAAAGTACTGTACTGAAAATTCAGAAAAAAAAATCTCAACCTTATGCCAAAATTGAGTAATGCTTAATGGTCCCTTGTAAGTAGTGGAGCTGCTATGTTTAGGTGAATCTCCTCAAATAAAATGAAGTGCCCGCTGCAATAAAGTCATACATACCAATCCATGGTTTGGCCTCTTGGAATGCACCACTTCTGGCTGATTCTACAACCACTCCGTGACTGCTGGGGAAGGGGACATGAGACAAATTGCCCAGGGCCCCACACAAGAACGAAAAGCCGGACAGACCAGCATTTGTTTATTTTGACCAAATGCATGCCTTGTTTGCATCTATTCTCTTAATCAGCAGCAGCAACTGCTATGCTGTAAACACGGCAAGGAAGGCGGCTAGAAACAAGGGCCACAGTATGCCCTGTCCTTGAGGAAATCTATTAGATTACTAAGCCAGAAAAGCAAATGCAACAAGCCGCTTCAAGGTATTCTTTCAGATGTCACACACAGAGGTAGGCATTGCATTTGCTGCTATGAGCATAATGGAACACAGCAGCTTGGGGCATGCTTGTAAACTGGCTGTTCCTGAAGGACAGCCTTATGCCCACCTACCCTTAGAAGGCAACCAAGATTTGCTTCAGGCACTTTTTTCCCCCCTTTTAGGAAATCATGCTGTCCAACCAATCTTCCAGCTCTTCCTCGGTAACGTTTTTGGATGTTCTTGGTTGTTCAGGTTCCATGTTCTTTTCTTCAGTCACAGATGGTTCTGTACAAACTGGGGAAATAAAAGCAACGTTAACACCCTCAGATGAGTCCTACAATTGAGGGTGAAAGCTTCTCTCAGGTTTGTTCCCAGATATAATTCAGCCGTAATTATTAATTTCCTTCCGACAAGGGGAAACATTTTCATTATTGTTACTCCCTAAGATGATACAGCAATATCTAAACAAATTAATAAAAGCTGGGTAGAGGATTTGCTCTTTATTCTGAAGGTGAACTTCACAGCTTGCTAGTTTTGTTTTTTTTTTTTTTTTTGTGAAGACCAACAGCTCAGTTTTACTTTTACTATTATTGCAGCAGTCCTTGAAAATTAAAGGATCTCAAATGCCATAGACGGATGTGGCCATCTCCTTGGGCCCCTCTACATCAGATGGCTCACCATCTCTGAGGACATGCACAAATTAGAATGTGGTGGTGTTCTGTCAAAAAATAAGATTGAAATGGCAAGAAAAAAGTGAAGAGCTGGCCTGTCAGACAGTCGATTAAAAGGTCTGCTGCTGAACAGCTGATAGCTACAGGTATCCCAATGCCTTTTCACAGCAGAAGTTCCATTTGCAGCCCCAGGTTTCTACTGCAATTGGGCAGGTAGCAGCTTTGGAAGCTCACTGTGTCGAGTGAGAAGTTGTCAGAAAGGTCAGCTCGGGGGGAAGCAGGGATGTGAGCACAGAAATAGCTGTCAGACACCGAGAGAGATGTGTAAGGATGTGATGCAGGTGGAGCTATTCTCAGAAAAACATCAGAATCAACATAGATGGGGAATAAAATGAAAGCCATACCTTCTTTCTCCTGGACCACCTCCCCATCTTTCTTGGATTTCAGGTCCTGAGATGTCTGATCCGGTAAGGTGTTATCTCCCTCTTTGATAGGTGCATCTAAGTTAAGCAACAGGTCTAGTTCTTCTTCCAAACCGTCTCCTGCTGACTGCAGTGGGGAAGTGGGTTTCTGAGAATCCTCTGAAGGACCCGGTCTTGGGTTGTCTTTGCCCAGCAACACAGGGCAGCCAGCAGCGGCAGATTTCAGCTGCCTTCCTCCAGGCCCCAAGGGCCCCTTTAACTGCATCCCTAATCCCTTGCCATCATCAGTTCTCTTTGGTTTCACCTGAGGAAGCTCTAAAGGAACTGTGGTCTGAAAGAGAAGCATAAAAACTGAGTTAAAAATGTGAGTCTTGCCATATTGGCTTAACTAAACACAGAGAAGGCAAAAAGAAGCCATCAAACTTTGTGACATAGAAAACTCAATTCAGATAGTTCACAAAGTGGCTCCTTTTCAGGCCCTGGTTGGCACCCTTCCTAACATCTGGTGTAAATGTGGGAGACCTCACTGAAACATGCCAGCCCTGTGCCTCCCACTCCCCACCTCGGCCATGTGCTAACTAGCTCAGACTTGGAATTAAAAGATCTATGTCTTCCTAGCCCTGGCCTGAGAAATGCCACTACCAGAGGTCTATTTGGCTGTAAACTTAAATCTGTAATGAGACATGAACATCTGTAAAAAGTCACCAAGAAGTAATCAGCAAATCACATCTGTTCATTGTATTTATGGGCACTAACATAAAGGTGCAGGAACAAATTCACCAAGAACAGTCTCTTAGCAACATCAAGCAGAAAACGCCAGACAAAAAAGAAAATACTCTATTTGACTATTTTTGTAAAAAGTTCAAAAACAGGCAAACTACCATATTAGAAGGCAAGTGAGTGATCACCTTTTAGGGAAGAGAATGACTTGGAGTATGTATGAATGGTAGCTTCTGGGTGCTGATAATATTCTTTTTTTTGAGACAGTTTCACTCTTGTTGACCAGGCTAGAGTGCAATGGCACGATCTTGGCTCGCGGCAACCTCCGCCTCCCAGGTTCAAGCGATTCTCCTGCCTCAGCCTCCCGAGTAGCTGGGATTACAGGCATGAGCCACCAGGCCTGGCTAATTTTGTATTTTTAGTAGAGAAGGGTTTCTCCACATTGGTCAGACTGGTCTCGAACTCCTGACCTCAGGTGATCTGCCTGCCTCGGCCTCCCAAAGTGCTGGGATTACAGGCGTGAGCCACTGCACCCAGCCTATTCTAAGTCTTTATCCGAATGCTCATTCAATGGTTATACTTACATGTGCACTTTTCTGAATCTATGTCATACTTTAATAAAAGTTAAAAACTTCCCCGGTGATTGTAATATAAGGTTACAATCTCAGGCTGAGAATCGGTGTTCTCAAGGGAAGGCTCCAGGGACTAGTAAGGCCGCACAGTGGGCAGGTTCAGAAATTCGACCTCTACTGGGGGTCCTGACCTCTTAATTTTACATAAATAAACATCCTGAGCAGGCATGTAAGACAGTATGACTTTATATACAAACAGGAATAAATATCCAGCACAGTCAGTTGTACAGGGCAAAGCTGGGACGTGGTCCTCTGGGACACCGTCCTCTATTCTAATCCTAGAGTCATTTAATTGGTCTGGAGTGGGTGTCTGGCCTGGTTCCTGTTTTTAACTCCTCAAGTGATTCTAATGTGCTAACAAGGTAGAGAACACTGCTCTACAGCATGGGTGGGGGAGACGTTTTTCTGGCTTATTTAGCCAGGATTTTAAAGTCCCGTAATTAGTTTATACCTTTACTCCAGCACCTGCCACTGACATTACAGCCTTCAGTGTCAAACACAACCACTTCCTCTCCGTCCTGAGTCCTGAAGCCTTTATCTCAGCATTTCCCTGGTGAGTTCTGCTAAACATTCCTCATCATGTGAGATCAAACCAAGCACTTCAGAACTTTGAACATCACTGGACATCAACAGAAAAGCCACTGGTACTCTCCCAGACACCCCCAAAAGTTTCCAAAGAACCCCCAGGGCAATCTCCCGTCAGAGGCAAATGCAGTTCTTTCTAGTTCTCTACCCTGTCTCTAACTGTCCTCCATCCCTGAACTCTGCCTGCTGCCCCAAATTTTAGACTAGTAAATGCAACGGAAACAGCAAATAGGTAAGTAACCAATGCATTGGTATGCTCAAGCTTAGCATCACATTCAGCCACAGAAGGAATCTGATGATTGCGGTTGCTCGGACTCTATTTAAAATCAGTACTTCCCAGGATTTCACTTTTTTAAAATTTGATCATGCCAGAATTAAATTTTGAAGCTCTTCATGGCATAGTCTTCGGGCCTCCCCCTCTCTTACTTCACCTGTTATCTCCTGATTTTCTTTTTTTTTGTTTTTGTTTTTTTGTTGTTGTTGTTTTTAAACAGAGTCTCGCTCTGTTACCCAGGCTGAAGTGCAATGGCGCGATCTTGGCTCACCGCAACCTCCACCTCCCGAGTTCAAGCGATTCTGCTGCCTCAGCCTCCCACGTAGCTAGGACTCCAAGCAAGCATCACCACACCCAGCTAATTTCTGTACTTTTAGTAGAGACAGGGTTTCACCATGTTAGTCAGGCTGGTCTCAAACTCCTGACCTTGTGATCCGCCCTCCTTGGCCTCCCAAAGTGTTGAGATTATAGGCGTGACCCACCACGCCTGGCCTCTGAATTTGCATTTCTAGCCCTTAATCCTGAACTGTAAAGTTCTACGTCCAACTGACTATAATTTCCACTTGGTTATCTCAGAGGCACAAACTCATCATGTCCACATCTCACCCTTCCTGATACTATCTACCACTGAGTCGCACAATCTAGGAAACCTTTCATTTTTTCTTGACCACTGTCTCCTCACTTCCAACATACGACCAAATCCTGTTAATTGTACCTCTGAAACACTCTCAGTACAGCCCTCTTCTCTGCCATCTCCAACATCATTACTGTAGTCCAAACTGCAGTACCACTCGCCTGCACCTGTGCAGCAGCCTACACATGTGCCTCCCTCGCCTGCTCTGCTCGTGTGGACGTGGGCAAGCAGACTTACCCCGCAATGCGCTCCAATCCCATGGTTTTCTCCATGCGGCAGCAGCAGCAGCAGCATTGTTTGTGTTAATGCAGCGTTGACTCGGTCTTTCTCCTTTAAATTCCAGCTCAAATGTCCTTATGTTTTAGACTTCCGCCCATCTATCACTGCCTCGGAAAAGCCATTCCTAACCACACCACACCAGAACCTGATTTACTCTCAGAGCACACTGTACTTCATAGGATGTATTACAGTTTGTATGTGTTTGTGTGACTATTTGATTAATATCCTTCCCAACAGATTAAGTTCCAGGAAGGCAGGAGCATGTCTGTCTGCTCACAACTCTGTCCTTAGGGCTGAGCACAGAGCGTGGTGCATACATGTTTTCAGTAAAATAGCCAGACTTTCTATTTCACATTTCACTCAATTCCGCTACATTTGATCTTTTAAAATGTTTCAAATACAAAATGTAAAAAAGTAACTTCAAACACTTTTTGGATTCTGCTTTAAACTACAAAACGCCACCTTGATATGAAACCCTCAGTTTTATAAAAGGAAGCGGACTGAGACATCCCGCTGAGGGAAGCTTCTCCCTCTTTTTCTCCTCCTGCCCCTAATCCACACGCTTCACGTCGGGATTTTTACCTGGATCAGCTCGGCAGCAACATTGAGTCGGAGGGAGAGAGGCAGCTCTTGAAGGGCTCGAACCAATAACTCACTATCCACATAAAATGCTGAATTCTATATATAAAAACAAAAGAAAATGTCAGGTGATGATCAAGTATGACCTTTTGGAAATAAAAGAAGAAACTGTAAATAACCCACTGGAGATCTGGCTAGGAATAAGTCACACCATACATCACACTTCATGTGTAATAGTTTCTGCACCTCCACATTATAATCAGTAAAACCAAAGCTACCTTCTTGGGCCACAGCTCACACCGTCAGAGCAACAACAGGGCCGTGATCACCCTCCCATCGAAACTGTCCAGGCCTGGCGTGGTACCTCACGCCTGTAATTTCAGCACGTTGGGAGGCCAAGGCGGGTGGATCATCTGTGGTTAGGAGACCAGCCTGGCCAACATGGTGAAACCTCATCTCTACTAAAAATACAAAAAATTAGCTGACGCCTGAAATCCCAGCTACTCGGGAGGCTGAGGCAGGAGAATTGCTTGAACCCAGGAGGCAGAAGTTGTAGTGAGCCGAGACCGCACCACCGCACTCCAGCCTGGATGATAAGAGTGAAACTCCATCTCAAAAAAAAAAAAAAACTGTCCAGTAACCTGGAAACTGTAGAGGCTTTTGCAATGACTAATAAGCTGAAAAAAAAAACACAAGCATTTAATGAAATCTAACCTGATCCCTTCCCTAAATTCAGACTGCTGGTCTCAGACAGAAGAGGCTGTTTAGTCAGTGAGATGGGGCTGACTGGTGTTTTGAAGGTTGCAAAGCAGCCGGTGAAGAATGCAGAGAACGGAAACTGACCCTCTCCAGCTAGTGGCACCCTGTGTAAGGCCAACACCGAAAGCTTCCTTTTAACTCCTTTCCCATTCATAGAAGTTAAGTCATGTCAATGCACTGACCTCACAAATTGACACTATGTAAGAAAATATTCTAGGTAATCTTCTGGTCCCTAACAGCTCTTTCTAGGTGTCCCAGCACCCAAGAGAAGCAAAAAACTAAAATCTGGTCACAGTGACCTCATATACAGAGGCAAACACCACTAACCACCTAGTTAGCCAAGGATTGTCACAGGTTCAGCTAGGACCATGTCTTATGCTATAATCTCTGACTTCAAATGGAAGAAAACCCAGAGGTCACCTAGTTTAATCCCTACTCCAATGCAGGAATGTCTCTGGTCAATCAATTTATAAGGACCAGAGATGGAGACACATTTCTGGTAGACTCAAACAGAGCCCTGCCACTAAATCCAGACCCCCGTCTCACCACAAATCCACACGACAGCAGTACATGGGGAACCAAAGAAATGACTTGGCTTGTCAACGGCCCATTTGAAATTGTCCAGAGATGATGAGCTCTTAGCAACAAACATGACCCCTTGCGCTGGAAAAAAGGAAGCTGCATCTAAAAAATATACTGTATGAGCCAGCATGGGGACTCATGCCTATAATCCCAACACTTTGGGAGGCCAAGGTGACAGGACTGCTTGAGCTGAAGAGTTTAAGACTAGCCTGGGCAACGTAACGAGACCCTGTGTCTGCATATAAAAATAAAAAATTTAAACTAAAAAAATATATATAGTGTATTTAAGAAACCAGATGGAAGATAACAAAGCTTTGTGGCCAAGTCTTTGCTCTCAAATTTGGAAAAATGCTCTCAGCCCACTAGAAAGTTGTGATACGGACTGCTTAATTCATGGGGGAAGTCCCCACAATACAAACTGGAAATCTCACCCTTTCCATAGCCAAATATCTGCAAAGTCATATTGTGTAAATAAGCTTCTCTGAGTCTATAAAGGAAGGATAACTCGAGGTCAGGCATGGTGGTTCATACCTGTAATCCCAGCACTTTGGGGGGCCGAGGCAGGCATATCACAAGGTCAGGAGTTTGAGACCAACCTGGCCAATATGGTGAAATCCCGTCTCTACTAAAAATGCAAAAATCAGCCAGGCGTGGTGGCGCGTGCCTGTAGTCCCAGCTACTTAGGAGGCTGAGGCAGGAGAATCACTGGGATCTGGGAGGCAGAGGTTGCGGTGAGCCAAGATCACATCACTGCACTCCAGCCTGGGTGACAGAGCAAGACTCCATCTCAAAAAAAAAAAAAACAAGAAGGAGAACTTGACCTCTGCAATGCCTGGCAGATCAGGCCCAGGTCCTCTCTTAGCTCTCTGGATAAGGACCACTGAGATGGGCTGGGTCTGGCTAAAAGTGTCCCAACTTCCTCTGCTCTCTTTTGCATCATATGCAACATGTTATAAACAAGGCATGTTATAAACAAGGAAAAGTTTATGAGACCAAACGAAGGCACAGAGAATGGCCTGGCTGTGTTTATGAGCAGTACTTTGAACAAATGAAATTCATCTGTGTCTCCTACTGGACTGTCTTCTTCTTCCACATTTCTAATTCCCGCCCATCACCCAATACCCAGCTGACAGTACACTACCTCCAGAAGGCCTTTGCACCTCCAATCACAGTGGTTTCTCCTCATCTCCTTGCAGGAGTTCTGTAGCTGAGAATCTCCCATCAAACGCCACTCTTGTGGCCTGGCACAGTGGCTCATGCCTATAATCCCAGCACTTTGGGAGACGAAGATGGGCAGATCATTTGAGGTCTGGAGTTTGAGACCATCCTGGCCAATATGGTGAAACCACGTCTCTATTAGAAATACAAAAATGTAGCCAGGTATGGTGGCATGCACCTGTAATCCCAGCTTCTTTGGAGTCTGAGGCAGGAGAATCACTTGAACCAGGAGGCGGAGGTTTCAGTGAGCCGAGATGGTGCCACTGCACTCCAGCGTGGGGGTCATAACAAGACTCCATCACAAAAAAAAAAAAAAAAAAAAGCCACTTTGTAAGAAGGTTTTCTTTTTTTGGTCAGCAGTTTGCCCTATAAAGGGCTAAAGCTGAAGAAGGCCTTAGATATAAAGTTAGCTAAAGTGAATTGCTTTTAATACTAAACTGAATTTTTAAAATAGGTTTAATTGGAATAATAATAAATCAGCATTTTCTACATGTTTTAAAGTATTAGGTGCATTATTTTTGCCTGGGTAACCCAGCTCCCACATCAACCTGGTCAACCCTGGCGGCCACTTGCAGTTGGAATAAAGGGCCTGGCCTACAGCATCTACCTGGCCACAGGTGAGAGCAGACGACCCCCACTAAGGATGCTAAGAGGCGGCACGTAGAGAGAAAGGAGACATGGCAACGCTGGGACAGGGAGCCAGTCCTGACTGTTAGGACAACGCCTTTCTGCCCCACTTCTCTGCCATCAGTGTGCCCAGGACCCTGTCTGTGTGGTGGGAATCTGCAAGCCTGAAGGTGCCTCTCTGTCCAGGAATCTTAGACTCTGAGTCTCAGCACCTGTATAAAGCCACACTCTTTAGTGAGAAAAGAACCTGCTATACACTTCACTTTGCAGTTAAAAAACATAGCCTTTAATCAGACCTTTACATCCTCCCCAGAATCTGCAGCATTTACTGTCCATATGCACTTGGGGCCCAGTGACCATGTGTACACGCTATGGTGGAGTAAAATGCTGGGCAGCTTTTTAAGATACAGGTTCACAGGCCTTACTCACAGAACTGGACTCTGGGTGGGGTAGGGGGAGCGGGGGAGCAGGGAATCTGTGACTTTAAAAGTCAGGCCCTTAGGAATGACCATATATTGCTGAGCACCCAGCAGATGCTCAAGGAAGGCCCACTGGATAGGTCACCATGTCAACAGAAATTTCACCCGGAATTTAAAAAGCCTAGGTCATCTAAAAAATAAATCTGTTTGATCACCCAAAAAAATTATCTTCCCACCCATCCCCTCTTTACATGGTGCCTACCCTGTCCAAAGAAACGGTGTGAGAATCCCACTCGTGGATCTAAGGGACCGATGCCCCTGTGGTCATGCAGGCCAACACAGCTAGGTCAGAGCACCCCGACTTCCAGCCTGTGTCCCTTCACCCTGCACATCAGCCACAGAGCAATGAACGCCAAGGCCAAGCTGTGACGCCCGGTCCCTCTCCGGCCAGGATTCCCTTGAGGATTTCCAACACGTTCCCCTATCAAACTCCTACTTCCTTTAACTGCAAAGACAAGATGTATTTCTTCTTTTCCTCTTTTTTTTTTTTTTTTTTGAGATGGAGTCTCGCTCTATTGCCCAGGCTGGAGTGCAGTGGCATGATCTCAGCTTGCTGCAACCTCCACCTTCTTGGTTCAAGCAATTCTCCTGCCCCAGCCTCTCAAGTAGCTAGAATTACAGAAGCACACCACCACGCCCAGCTAATTTTTGTATTTTTAGTACAGAGGGTTTCACCATGTTGGCCAGGCTGGTCTTGAAACTCCTGACCTCAGGTAATTCGCCGACCTCGCCCTCCCAAAGGGCTGGGCTTATAGGCGTGGGCCATCCCTGCCTCTAGCCTCTCATCTCATCCAGCCCGTCTCTCTCTTTATTGTCTTGCATTACTGATCACACTGAGGACATGCGATGGCATAAGGAACAACAACGAATTACATATATGTGTGTGTGTATATGTAATATATGTGTAATGTATCTCTCCGGCAGTTTTCCTCTCTCATCAACAAGAAAGAAAATTTAGTGAGGAGGTAAGTAAGACAGGAGATCGTTTTGATGGGGAAAAGATTTCAGTTTCAATCATGTACTATCAACACCTCCAACTCTATTCAAAACCAAACTTAACTTCTTCCTGCTCTTATTTCGTTCCATTAACGGCGTCACCACCCACCTAGTTACTCGAGCTAGAACGCACAGCGCAAGTCCTTCTTGCCCTTGTGTCTCACATCTGGCCAGTGTCCACAGTTGACCCCATCCTCCACTCAAGTCCTGTCTATGAGTCACCCGTGTCCCACGCTCACTGCCGGCACCCCCTCGGGCTCTCGTCCTTTCCCGTTCATTCAACATCATCACATCCTCCTCATCGGTTTCCCTGCCTCTAACCTCTCATCTCATCCATTCAATCTCTCCCAATCGTTCCCAATACTGCTGAAGTTACATCTAACCATTTCCATGTTCCTGCTCAACAAAACTTGGTTAACAAATAATATTAGTAACAAAAGAGCTAATTTTGAATGTTTCATATGCATCAGGAACTGCACTCAAGGGCTTCTTATTTATTATCTAATTTAGTCCTTTTTACACCTCTGAGTTATATTTTGTTATGAGCTCCACTTTACAGGTGAAGCAATAGAGAAGGGAAAAAGCATCCCCAAGTCTTAGATCTAGCACTCACACTCAGGTCTGAAACTGCTGCTACTAACTAGCTCAGATCTACCTCTGGGAATACTACACTCTGGCCTCACCCTTCTCTGAGCATAACCTGGTTTTCCCGGTCGTAGCATTTTCATGTTGTTTCCACAAATAGGACCTACCAGAGTCACACTCATCTACCAAGACCCATTCAAATGATCTTTTCCCCGTGGTACCGATTCTAGTCACTTCCAGTGCAAAGTACCTATCTCTCACAGTATTGTTAATTCATTTATCACACCCCTTGTTTTAAGTTGTATTCTTTTGCATGTATCAGGTAAATATCTACTGAGCATCTGCCATATCACAGGTCAGCCAGTGTGCCCAGGGAAAGGGCCTACAGCAACAAACAGCATGGACTCTGCCTCATTCACTTTGAATAAGCTCCATTTAATAAAAACATCTCATAAACAAGTGCTCTATGTTTTGATGAATGACGAAGGTTAGAATTACTTGAAACCCTCAAGCTACTTGAAATATTCTTTGGTAATCAATGTGGTTCAAAAGGCAAAAAAAGGCAAATTGTTCGGCTTCCACCATATTCCTCAACAATCTATCTTCCATGTGTCCTAGAATACTAAACAGTAGCTGAGGCGTATGCCCAGACTTAAGCCAAGACAAATGTTTGTAATTCTCCCCTTTTTCTATGGCATATGTAACACACTCTTTGTAAAGTGCCAGGCAGTCACTTGCTAAGAGACTCCCCTCCTCATAATCTGTATGAGTGGAAGGCCATCCCAAACAAGTGAGCCTGAAACTGGCCCAGAGATCAAACAAGCCACCTACAGTACATAAGCTGATCTGGGAGCAGAACACGGAGGAGAGCGCCTATGGGCTCCCGGCCTACAGCTTCGGCCCCACCCTGAAGCTGTGCGCAGAGGGTAATCACAGTTTATCAGACAGTATGCTCTAGCCCTGAATTTGGGGAACATGTGACAAGCCACCACGATGTCCCTGTGCATCCTAAAAAGGGGACAATACCTGTCATTCCTTATATGAAAAGAATTAGTGAAAGAAAGATTATTAGTGGAAAATAATCAGAACTCCTTGGGAAGAAAATATTAAACACACACAAAGAAAATAAAGCATTTGGGGTTTAGAGATTTGCCGAAAGACTTCTAGAATACTTGCCCTTATTTTATACTTCTATTCTCCTAATTGCAGGAGAAGTGTTATTTAAAGCTATAAGGTTAAGGGTTTTCTCAATCTAACACCAAAAACAGCGAGAGAGAAAACTAATTTTCAACTCTAAAGGGAATTGTCAGAGTGGCAAAGGAAGAAAGTCAAAAGGCAAAGTAATTCACTCTGTGAAAATCATGGCTATCAAGTTTCTACCCTGAGACCCAGTCCTCGTGTGCTGCATAATTCACACAGATGGCCAGGTAGAAAGGTGAACTCCAGCTTCAGGGACCTGTGTCATTTCAGCCCCCTGACAATTGTTTGAAAAATTTAGCTGAGAATAACTGTGTAAAAATTACTACTCTTTTCTACCTGAAGACTCTATCACAACAAGAATGTAAAAGGTGTCAGCCTTCAACCTGAAGAAAAGTCAGTCCACACTTAAGACACACTTTTTTTCTTTTTGGAGACTGAGTCTTGCTCTGTCGCCAGGCTGGAGTGCACTGGCACAATCTCATCTCACAGCCACCTCCACCTCCCTCGTTCAAGGGATTCTCCTGCCTCAGCCTCCTCAGTAACAGAGACTACAGGCGCACGCCACCACGCCCAGCTAATTTTTTGTATTTTTAGTAGAGACGGGGTTTCACCATGTTAGCCTGGATGGTCTCCATCTCCTGACCTCATGATCTGCCCGCCCCCGCCTCTGCCTCCCAAAGTTCTGAGATTACAGGCGTGAGCCACCATGCCCAACTGGCAAACTCTTTGTCTTACCTGTTTTGGACAAGAAGCTTCACTATCCCATTCTTTCTCCTCAGCAAATCGGAACTGTGAGAAGGAGTCCCCTAGGAAGAGAAAAGAAAAAAAGTTATGCAAAAGCCAAAGGAAACTCTCAGTTCCCTAAATTTCCCTGCTAGAGCAAAAGTGCCATTTCTGAAGCGCTCAAACTCAAAGAAAGAGACAAGGATAAAACTGGAACATACCTCCAACTCCATTTCCAAAATTACAAAACACACAGATCATAACGTTAACACCTGGTAAGATCAAATGCAATGCAGAAGGACCAAGAAAACAGGATAAAGTCACTACTCTTAGTTATTGGTAAATCAATTTGATTCCTCAAAAATTATGATAAAGAGCAGTGGTTCACATCTGTAATCCCAGCACTTTGGGAGGCCAAGGTGGGCAGACTGCCTGAGGTCACAAGTTTGAGACCAGCTGGCCAACATAGTGAAACCCCATCTGTATTAAAAATACAAATATTAGCCGGGTGTGGTGGTATGTGCCTGTAATCCCAGCTACTTAGGAGGCTGAGGAAGGAGAATCGCTTGAATCAGGGAGGTGGAGGTTGCAGTGAGTGGAGACCGCGCCACTGCACTCCAGCCTGGCAACAGAGGGCAACTCCATCTAAAAAAGAAAAAAAATAATGACACAGGCCTGGCAACAGAGGGTGACTCCATCTAAAAAAGAAAAAAAATAATGACAGGCCAGGTGCAGTGGCTCACGCCTGTAATCCCAGCACTTTGGGAGGCTGAAACGGGTGGATCACTTGAGGTCAGGAGTTCAAGACCAGACTGGGCAACATGGTGAAACACTGTCTCTACTAAAAATGCAAAAATTAGCTGGGCATGGTGGCACATGCCTATAATCCCAGCTACTTAGGAGGCTGAGGCAGGAGAATCACTTTAACCCAGGAGGCAGCGGTTGCAGTGAGCCAAGATCATGCCACTGCACTCCAGCCTGGGCGACAGCATGAGACCCTGTCTCAAAAAAATTATGACATAAAGGCTCTGAATAATATAATAAGACCCTGTATGTATTTGTGGTTATATATGTGTATGTGTGCATAACATAACAGACTTAAACTTTCTCTATGAGAAGAGGTTATCAACCTTTACTGTCACTACAAAAATCACCTGGTCAGAATGTCAAACATATTTTGATAGGTGTGTGTACTTGCTTTATAAGTATCAATGTAATACTAATTTTTAAAAAGCACTATTAAATAAGACCATGAGAAAATGAATTCTAAAATGTAGCCGTCATACAAATCATAGTCACTGGTGTAAGCAGGCAGAAATTAATCACAAAACTAAAAAAACCCAGAATTTTTAAAAATTTAAATTCCTTCCCACGTGACTTTTTAATCAGAAAAAAACAGAACTCAAACTGTAGAATGAGAATATAGAAAAGAGTAATAAATTAATATAAATCAATCCATAAGAAATAAGTGTTCTCAGGGAAAAAGTTAAAGTCAAATACTTTCATTACTAAGCAAAGAAAGAACTTTAAGAAGAAATAAAGCAGTTTTATAAAGTTTCCTAACTTCCTAAAAAGCCAGAGCAGCTGATGAAAAGAACCAACAGAGCATTGGGTTTGTTTTTAATTAAAGAAACAAACATACCAATCCTCTTATCTAAATAACCGAAAGCCAGGATTATATTTAAAAATATAAACTAACACCACGGTTGTCTAACATTTTCTTTTAGAAGAGCAACGAATGCAATTAGAGAAGAGGTTGAATTAAGAGGTGTCAACACTGAAAAGCAGGGGACAACAATATGGTAATCTGAAGAAACAACGCTGTGTGTCTGGAATACCAAATGAATGAGTGAAAGGGATTCAGAAAGGTGGCCCAGTTAGAAAACTTACGTTAAAAAATAAATGGCTCTCTCATACACAAACAAAATCCAGTTAGAAAACAAAATGGGGCCGGGTGCAGTGGCTCATGCCTGTAGTCCCAGCATTTTGGGTGCCTAAGGTAGGTGGATCACTTGAGGTCAGGAGTTCAAGACCAGCCTGACCAACATGGTAAAACCTCATCTCTACTAGAAATACAAAAATTAGCCAGGCGTGGTGGTGCATGCCTGTGGTCCCAACTACTCAGGAGGCTGAGGTAGAAGAATCGTTTGAACCTGGGAGGAAAAGGCTGCAATGAGCCAAGACTGCGCCACTGCACTCCAGCCTGGGTGACAGAGTGAGACTCTATCTCAAACAAATAAATAACAACATGGAAGAAAATATCTCATTCATAATAGCAGTAACATACAAAAATTCCTATAAATGAATCAGGAATAAACAGTTATTAAAAGAAACTTTGAAAAACAAAACTTAACAAGGAAGACGAAAAACAGTGTCAAGATACCAATTTCACCTAATGAGATCTACAAATTCAATATTCAATCCCAAGAAGATTTTTTAGTTTGTGCAAATTACTCAAATTCATGTTTTAAAATATATGAAACAAAGATATGGTTTTTTAAAGGGTAAAGAAGTTGCCTTATTGATTTAAAAAAATGTATTCAAAAGTCTCAATAAATAAAATGGATAGCCAGTGGTGAAAAAAATAAGAACAAAGAGTGTGTAGAAACAGACTCAGGTATATGGATACTTAAATATTGTAAAAGCAGCAGATGATACCTGTGGAGAAGTCACTTTAACAGTGTTAAAGCAACTGACCAGCTAGGTGAGAAATTAGGGTAGTTCCCAATGCATCATTTCTCAGATGTAAAACATGTTCTGTATGGCTCAGATATTTAAATGTTTACAAAAAAGGAAATCATAACACTATTACAAGAAAGCAGGGATGAATCTATTATTATCTGGAAGTGGGAGGGCAAATTTTGGCTACTGAAAAAATTTTAATACATGAAAATAAAAAATTTTTGGATTACAGAAATTATAAACAAACTCAAAAGAAGACAGGCTGAGAAGAAACATTTGTAGCACATATTACTGGTAAAGAATCAATTAGAATAAAGCAACACAGTAGGAAAATAGAAAAAGGGAAGAATATATGAAATATAATTGCTAATATAGATATGAAGTAAATGACAGATGTATGAATTTAGCATCTGGTAGATTTTTAAAAACTGACCAAATTGCTGAATGCTTTATTCAGTGCTGTTTATGGCATTCCTGTACTTCTATATTAGAAATGATCATATGATTTCACAGATTAATATATAATTGGTATAAGATTCAGTAATGCAAATAAGGCATACTGTATACACTTATTTTTAATATCTGAATATTCACTTATAAATACAGGTAAAATTCCAAGAATGACTATCTTATTCCATCAGTCTTCTTGCTGAGAATGAAGAACCACACCCCCTAGCCAAAAAGTCTTATCTGAAGACATCAGAGCTACCAAGGCAGTGAGAACTTGGATGAAATTCCTGGAGAAAAGGGAAGCATACAAGGAGGTTAGGCTAACATTTAGGGCTGTTTATCCTCCTAAGGCATTTATCAATTTTCAGAATGTGGCATTGAGAGCCCAAGAAACTGAGCATAAAGTAACAACAACCCAGGAGGTTGTAAGGCTGCTGGTTTGCTAGTCTTACAGCACTGGGTGGACAAAAATGCAAGTTCAGGGCCCGTGGATGAGTAAGAGTCTTGGAAAACCAGGGGTTTCAGGTGGGATCCCCTGATGACTGCATCCTATAAGCAGGAGTACGCTAGGAATTAACCAGCCCTCACCAAGTCTGAGGTCCAGCTGTGAGTCAGCTCAACCTCTGATTCTGTCCACAAACAAAAGTAAATGATTTTTGGAGGAAAATGATACTATCAATAACCTCTAACGATCTCAACAATTTTTAATATAAAAATATAAAGAAGAAAATGTTGGAGATAAATGAGTTACCTAAATAAAACACATTTTGTTTTCAGTAATAAAACCCCAAAATAACACAATTTAAAGAAGACTTTAAAAAATCCTTACAGATGAAGCATATAGAGGCTTATTTTATTTTATTTCAGCAGAGATGGGGCCTCACTCTATCACCTTGGCTGGAGTACAGTGGCACAATCAGAGCTCACTGCAGCCTCAAACTCCTAGACTTAAGTGATCTCCTCATCTCAGCCTCCCAAGTAGCTGGGACTACAGGTGCACACCACCACGCCCAGCTAAATTATTATTGTTATTATTTTTGTAGAGATGGGATATCACTATATTGACCAGGCTGGTCTCAAACTCCTGGCCTCAAGCAATCCTACCACCTCAACCTCCCAAAAACCTAGGATTATAGGTATCAGCCACTGCACATAGCCTAGAGGCTAATTTTATCATATTATTATGTTTTAGATGAGCTCTCACTCTGTCACCCAGACTGGAGTGCAGTGGTACAATCATAGCTCACTGCAGCCATAACCTCTGAGGCTCAAGTCATCTTCCTGGCTAATTGTAAGTAAGAAACTTGGTAAAATGACCACTATAGAATACCGACCACTATAAAATACTGACCACTCTAATTCTTCCACTGAAGATGAAAGTGTACAAACCTGTTCAAACTATGAATCCTAGAACTAAAAGCCTTTCTGGAAAACATATTACCAAAATTCTTCTTTCTGAGTTATACTGTTACACACACACAAAGCATGGTGATTTACCAAATGTGCTACTTTTGTATCTCATACACCAGACATTTGGACATGCGTGGACAATTAGAAACCTACTTTAAGTAAGACAGCACGGGGCATTCACAGCGCATTGAATTCTGCGCCAGCTTTATTCATTTTCCAGAAGAGTTCTTGGTCTCTCAAATACTAAAGACAAGGTGAATCTGACTAAGAAGTACAGAGGAAAACCAGAAAAGAACAGTGACAGCCAAAGGTGGTTGACAACGGAACAAACATGGAGAAGTGTGAGTCTTAGGAGTCATAAGACTCAATAGCTGTGTGTCCAGAATCAATTACAGCATAGTGAAAGGAACAGAACTAGAAGGAAGGAGGAAGCTCAAAGGAGGTATACCACTGTCTTCCCTCTTCTTTAATTAAAGACTAATTGTATGACTTGTAGAAGATTGTAGAACTGCCTTGTTTAAATACAATATCCTCAAACAGGATGGAAGAGCAGCTAGTGCCTGTTATACAGCCTGCTTAAAAAACAACGCAAATCCCATCATATTCTACTACTTTGTAGATAATAGCAAATATTAGGCCTACAAAATCCAATGACTGCTTATTATGATGGTAGTTTATTTACTGGAATATGTTTAAAAGCGGGGAGAGGGTAGCAAAACTGATGTACATGAAGAGTTCACATTTTCCTTACATGATAAAAAGCCTCATCTCATTCTATTCCAGCAACAATGTTGAAGTTGGTATGCATGCAATCAAAGCTGAGACACAGGAGATACTGACACAATTGTGTTGTATTTTGACAGTCAACTACATTGCTCTATTGCCACATTTCTAAAGCCAAAATTAACATGAGATTTTTAAATCAAGTAATTGTGTGAAGAAGCAAAAATGTTAGAAAATTAGAAATAAGGCCAGAGGTACAATGGCTTACACGTGTAATCTCAGCACTTTGGGAGGCTGATGTCGGGGGAATCAGTTGTGGCCTGGAATTCAAGACCAGCCTGGGCAACAAAATAAGAACTCATATCTATTTAAAAAAAAAAAAATTACAGAGGCATCATAGCCTACGCCTACAGTCTGAGCTACCGAAGAGGCTAAAGTGGAAGATGGCTTAAGCCCAAGAGTTGGAGGCTGCAGTGGAGCTGAGATCATGCCACTGCATTCCACCCTGGGTGACAGAACAAGATCCAAGACCCTGTCTCAAACAAAACAAAGAGGAAGAAGAAAACTGGAAATAAATATAAGCAAGAACAGAAATCTTACACATGCTTCTGAAAATATTCAAAAAGAATGTTTCAATCAGTACACAATGCTTCAGTTTCTAGGACTGCTTCATGAAACTCATGTCCATCAAACAAATCTCCAAGGGTAGGGGGTGATGCGGAGATAAAGTCCTTACCTAGTCAGTTACTGTTTGAGAAGACAAGCTTAGTGGCTGAGGAGCAGCATGACCATCCTCAGTACTCTATTTTGGCAGAGCTAGCCAAACAACATCGTGTTCCTCTACCCACCTCTGTTAAAGATGAGGTGGGCAGAGGAACAAGATGTTTGGCTAGCAAATTTAGTATTGCAAAGATGTGGTATAGTGTATGGTGACTACCGTAATAATCGAATAGCTGGACTGTGGTCAGAAATCAGTATGCCCATTTGCCTAACTCTGGCTACTAAAGTTTTAATGTCTTCTTTCAGTTTTTTTTCTTTGTATTCCAGTAGTCCATTTTACAACAATGATATTTAGCTTTAACTTCAGCCAAATATTGATTATTTGGCCAAAATGTGTTTTAGTGAACCACAATATTCAATCAGTGGCACTCCATTTGGTAAGTCTGTATGTACTGACACAGAAAGATACCCATTACCTCAACCACTACATGATAAAAGAAAGCTTCAGTATAGTATGAATTATACACACACATACACACACACACACACACACACACACACACACACACAAAGACATATAAGTATACATATCACAAAAAATACTAATTTATGCATAGAAATTAGTCGAATTAATTAAGACCTATTTTGTAAACGATTCTCTCAGAATGTGAGACTGAAGGAAGCTTTTCCTTTTGGCATAATATATTTTCCAGTTGAATCATCCGTTGTAAACAACAAAAAATGAAAGAAAGTCTGGAGAAAAAGCTGAATTTTTTTGAGGGCAGGAATCTTCTCAGAATATATTTGAGACAAAATATTCAGAGATTTCAGAAGTTGGAACTGCAGATATCATTCATTCTCTCACTTTATAGAGTTATGAAGAACCTTAGCTCCAGAAATGTTCAATGGTCTAACCAAGACCACACGGCCATTTAATAGCTCGACACCAAGACTCTTGGCTCATAGCACTTGTTATTCTATTTTTTAACTTTGCTTCTCCAAAAGACAACCTGGCATCGATTTTTCTCAAACTCCTGGGCTCAAGGGATCCTCCTACCTCACCCTCCCTCCCAAGTAGCTGGAAATACAGGGGCATGCCACTGTGCCCAGATAGCATGTATAATAAATTATTAAGTAATAAAGCTATTTTTCTCCACTGTTTCTGCTAGGCTTCCTGGCTGTCTTAAGTTCCCCAGAAAAAAAACAAATGCTCAATAAATATTTTATGACACTTGGCATACTAATATTTGATTTGTTGACATGATTGAAGACATGGAAGTCCAAAGTAAGAAATAAAGAATTCCTCTTTTTAGGAAACCACCTCAGGAATTTCCTAAAATGATGCTTATGGTACTTTTAAAACTAAAGAATCTTTCTTATAGAACTCTAAGTATTCTAATAATGACAGTATTAGTGAAATAAAGGTGACATACCAATCCCATCACTGTGTTTATAATATCCAGGATTTTCACTCTGCCTGACTTCCCAAACTGGTCTAACACATGTCTTATGGTCTGTGGCAAAGTGGACACTAAACTTGCTAGAATTCCTCAGTAATAATATGCTTTCAAAAAACTTACCATCTAGTCATAGATAATACAGCTGCCAATTTTAAGCTTACCCTTTCAGCCCCATCAACAAAACAAGAGCTTTCAGTCAAGCAAAAGTACTTAACATAAAGCTGTCCAGTGAGAATTCAGGGGTTACAAGGAACAATCTTCACCCAGGCAGAAAGAAACCTGCAAAGACTTTCAGAACGAACAATATGGATCAGGCGTATGTGAAGAGTGGATGTCAAAGACGGAAAATCTGCCCAAGCCTACCACCCACTTCTGATCATTTGGTAGTAGCAATTTCCAGACCTCATTCATCCTGGCTTTTTGGATCTTTTAACCATATAATTGACCTGGATCTTTGTGGTGTCTCCTTTAGGAAACAACTCTGTAAAGCAGAGGAAGGTGAGACCAATTCTGGGTAAGTACTTCAATTTAAAGTCCATTTTCCTGGCTCCTCTTCATCATGATCATCTTCCTTTATTTATCCCACAGCCTTTAGAACATGCACTCAACCAGGACACCAAGTCATTGAAAAGTCACAAAAATGAACTTTATAGGCCAAAAATTGCTGAGAAGATCCCAATCTTCACAGAGGAGGAGAGAATGCCCAATAGTCACCACAATGGCTACTACAAAAAATAAAATGTCCTCTTTCGTTTCTCTGAACTTCTCTAATCTCATCTATGAAAGAGGACACACTTGGAGGGTGAAGGTGGATCCTTTGTCTACACGCTGACACAGTTCCAACCAGGGAAAATCCACAGCTCAGCCTACAGGACATAAAAATTCCTCACCACTTCCAATTTCTAGCTTCCATAATTCAGCCTTTGTAGATGCAGACGTGATGTCCTTCACCTCAGTATTTACCCTAAAATAAGAGACACCCAACACTTTGTCTTTGTGAGGAAGACCATGCAAGCCACTATAGTGATTATTGTAAAAGTTAGGCTGAGCTAAAAGAACAAGAGGATAATAATAAAAATTTCCCCTCCTGCTCAACAGTGATCTATAATTAGCTTTCTCACCAAGCGTGGGGCCCAAAAAGCCCCTGAGCATCGAACCTCCACATTGAGCACTACACAATAGGATGTGCCTATCTTCCCAAGGCCCCTAAAAAGCTGCTTCCCCATCTGCATGGATTATGCTGAAGGAAATGCCAAATACACTAAGGTGCCTTAAAGGGATTCTAGGCTTTATGAGAAAAGGATGATGATATTCCGGAATTTAGAACCTAGCTATTTTCCCCAAAACAGTTGGTGAATATTCTGTTAACCCTGTACCACTGTATAGTACCTAGTAAAAATTCTCAGATCATCATCTTCAGAACAAGGCCAGCATCCAACCCTGGCACAGAACTCTAAGATGAGAATAGATGATTTGACAAAGCTGAATAAATAAGGGAATACAAAGATCAGCCTTTGGATAAACAACGAAGTCTTAGATCTTCATTGTTCATAAGTCTTACAGATCTTAGAACTGATCTGTAGTATAGTGTGTCAGGATAAGGTCTGGCTGCATGTAACAAAGATCTGTACCTCATGGCATAAACAACACAAATGATTCTATCTCCATTGGTAGGGTTTGGCTCTGTCCCCACCCAAATCTGAACTTGAATTATAGTTCCCATCATCCCCACGTGTCATGAGGGACCCAGTGGGAGGTAACTGAATCATGGGGGTGGTTTCCCCCATGCTATTCTCATGATAGTTAGTTCTGATGAGATTTGATGGTTTTATAAGGGGCTTCCCCCTTCACTCTGCTCTCATTCTTCTCTCTCCTGCCATCTTGTGAAGAAGAACATGTTTACTTCCCCTCCACCATGACTGTAAGTTTCCTGAAGCTCCTTAGCTCTGCAGAACCGTAAGTCAATTAAACCTCTTTCCTTTGCAAATTACCCAGTCTTGAGTATGTCCTTATAGCCGTGTGAGAATGGACTAATATATACGTCAACTAAATGAAGTTCCAGAGTCCAGCAGTCAAAGGCTGATAAGCAAGAGGACCCAGGCTTCTCCCATTGTTCTGCCATGCCTGGGGAGGCCCTTCTTGCCACGGACCAGTAAGAGAACCAGAGCTCCTGCTATCTCATCGAAATTCCAGACAGCAAGATGGAAAAACAGCTGAAGAAAAAGGGGCAGAAAGCATGCAGCACCTATCTATTAAGGTTTTATAGAAACTACAACAAAACATTTCCACTTATTTCTCTTTTGGACAGAGCTATAGCATAAGCATAAGAATATATTATGGTTCTATCAAACCACAAAGTATGTAAGTATTTTTTTTCAGGTGGCAACGGTCCCATACAAGCATCAGAGGTTCTATTACCACGGAGAAAAAGGGAAAATGAATATGGGGTTAGGAAGCAAATACGCTCTGACAAGTTACGGGAGCATCCTACTTGAGAAGTAGATGGTTAATAAGGATCAACTTCTCTAGGGGAGGGATCGTGCTCACTAAAGCATGAGCTGTCTCCCAATCATTTTGAAAAATACTTGTAACATTCAAACTTCTCAAATTGGAATTTAATTTTAGACAATGTGCGTTTCAACATTTTTTTCAATTCTAACATAGGGTAATTATGAGGTAAAATTTTAGTTTCCAGCATAATGTAACAGCTTTTACCAAAATAAATATTGTTTCCTACCTTTCCATGGGAAAATGGGAATGACTTCAGGAGTAATGGTTCTTCTATTTATTAATTTTCATTTTTGATACATTTTTAGCACAACTATGTGCTAAACACGATTGTGTGTTAATAACATAAATGTAGAAGACACACTCCTGCTCTCCTTCTTCTCAGAGTTGAACAAGAGAAGACTACATGAAACAGAAAAAATGAAATTTAAAGGAAATCTGAATTATTTCCTCAAAAACCTAGTGTTTTATACATACAATGACATGCTCATGGTGCTCATTTACTCAGAAAAGATTTGGTCCACCAAGAAGCTTATATGCATCTCACTAATAACTTGTCTGACACCCAAAATGTTGATTGTTAGTTAACTCAGTTGGTGAAAACCACCAAAAAAAATAATCAAAGCTTCCAGGTCCAATGCCTGGAGTTGAAAGCCCACCAACACGATCAGCAATCTTGCAACCACACCTAGTTCACCCCTAGAAAGAACAGATGAGAAGGAAGAACTAGATCAATAATTTTCCCACATACTACCAATAAACAAGTAGATAACTGTAAGGAGAAAAAAGGAATCCCTCTGTGACAGCAACAAAACCTTAAGAACCGGTGAGACCTATACGAGTGAAAATATAAAACTACACAGAAAGATCCTTGATTATTCATTTAACAAAAATTTGCTAAGAGCCAGATACTATAGAAAGTGCTGAAAATATAATATTAAACAGATTAGTGCCACACGAGTTAAGGATCACATAAATAAGCAGTTACAGAATATACAATGAGAGACAAAAAGTCTTACAGGAGCATTGTGTGTGTGTGGCAGGGGGAAGAGGGGAATAGTGAATCCAGGTTGGGGCAGAGTCAGGTGAGGCTTCCTAGAAGAAGTGATACCTGATCCGATGGAAAATAAAGAGCTGCCCAGGCAAAAAGCCAGAAGGAGATGGTAACAAAAGAGCCAAAATCAGAAAGGAGAAAATGCAGTTACTGTGGGATCTGCAAGCAGTCTGCTGTTACTAGAGCATAAAATTTGAGGAAGGGAGTAATCAAAGGGAAAGACAAAGATATAAATGGAAATGTGTAACATCCCTGGATGAAGCTTTACAACTGTAAAGATACCAATATTAATATTTATAGTCAATGTAATTCCAATCAAATTAACGTTAACGTTTCATATTAATTTAATATTTATATTTAAATTCAATGTGATTAATATTAAATTGCCTATGGAAAATACTTTTGGAATTCCTTTTTGCTATTTTGATATAACTCAGGTGAGACGTATTTCTTACAGATATTCAAAAATATTTTCATTTTTATACACTTGAAAATACACCTTTCAGAAAATTATCATTTAATATTTTGAACATATTCCAGATTTCTAAATAAAAACATGAAAAATCTATTCTATTAACAAAATTATAAAAATGGACATCTTTTTTGACTGCTGTACTACAAAGACTTTAAATGACATATAAGTTAAATTCAAAATCTCTAAAACACATTATTCAAATAATGCTAGCCTTTTAATCTAAGTCAGTCCAACAAAACCTTTCCCCAACAATGCCAAGATCATTTCAGTAAATATTCAGCAGATTTCTTGCTTTTACTCTTCTCCCCATTGTTGCCTTGTGAAGTCTGTTTTGTTGTTTGTTTTCGGGCACACTATGAGCATAGCTGAAAACTCTAAACTAATATTAGACCAATTAGGAAGTTCATAATGTCCTCTGAATACATCTCACACTGCAACGTAAATCTTAAATTATCTGTTTCTCTGCCTTTCCCCCCTCCTATTCAACCTAATGGACATGAAATATATTTCTGCATGGAAAAAAACATCTGCATCCAATTGGCCTTCTCATCTCATTAGGTTTTCTTTTAGGTTCGAAAAATACTATTCTACTGAGCTGTGATTTAAATGGGCAAATGACATACAGAATAATTTAAACTTTTAAATTTTTTGTTTAGCCTTCCTGTCAAAAATTAGTGCAAATATGTGCAAACTGTGATTTTTATTCTTTTTCAGGTCGTGTCCTTTGAGACTAACAGAGCAGCTGTGGCTTCTTGTCACAGCATATATGTATAGAAAATTCAGCATACACTTTGAGAGGAGACTCGAAGCTCAGTCATAAAAATGATGTGCAAACACAGTTTACAATAGCAAAGACCTGGAACCAACCCAAATGCCCATCGATGATAGACTGGACAGGGAAAATGTGGCACATATACACCATGGAATACTATGCAGCCATCAAAAACGATGAGTTCATGTCCTTTGTAGGGACACAGATGAACCTGGAAACCATCATTCTCAACAAACTGACACAAGAACAGAAAATCAAACACCGCACGTTCTCACTCATAGGTGGGTGTTGAACAATGAGAACACATGGACACAGGGAGGGAAGCATCGCACACTGGGGTCTGTTGGGGGGAAATAGGGGAGGGACAGTGGGCGGTGGGGAGTTGGGGAGAGATACCACGGTGAGAAATGCCAGATATAGGTGATGGGGAGGAAGGCAGCAAATCATGCTGCCATGTGTGTACCCATGCAACAATCTTGCATGTTCTTCACATGTACCCCAAACCTAAAATGCAATTTAAAAAAATGGAAAAAAAATAATGTGCAAACAAATGTGCCTTCCACCAATGGGGTCAAGGTGCAGCAAAGCGTATGCAAAACCC
>CAUYNB010017230.1:0-12007 GCA_963574225.1 Lagothrix lagotricha | reverse complement strand
CATGTGCAGAAAGCAGAAACTGGACCCCTTCCTGACACCTTACACTAAAATTAACTCCAGACGGATTAAAGACTTATATATAAGACCTAACACCATAAAAACCCTAGAAGAAAATCTAGGCAAAACCATACAGGACATAGGCGTAGGCAAGGACTGCATGACCAAAACACCAAAAGCATTGGCAACAAAAGCCAAAATAGACAAATGGGACCTAATCAAACTCCACAGCTTCTGCACGGCAAAAGAAACAGTCATTAGAGTGAATCGGCAATCAACAGAACGGGAAAAAATTTTTGCAATCTACCCATCTAACAAAGGGCTAATATCCAGAATCTACAAAGAACTAAAACAGATTTACAAGAAAAAAACAAGTAAGGCCATTCAAAAGTGGGCAAAGGATATGAACAGACACTTTACAAAAGAAGACAAACATGAGGCCAACAAACATGAAAAAGCGCTCATCATCACTGGTCATTAGTGAAATGCAAATCAAAACTATGCTGAGATACCATCTCACGCCAGTTAGAATGGTGATCATTAAAAAATCGGGAGACAACAGATGCTGGAGAGGATGTGGAGAAATTGGAGCACTTTTACACTGTTGGTGGGAGTGTAAATTAGTTCAACCATTGTGGAAGAGTGTAGCGATTCCTCAAGGACCTAGAAATAGAAATTCCATTTGACCCAGCAATCCCATTCCTGGGTATATATTCAAAGGATTATAAATCGTTCTACTGTAAGGACACATGCACATGAATGTTCACTGCAGTACTGTTTACAATAGCAATGACCTGGAACCAACCCAAATGCCCATCAATGATAGACTGGACAGGAAAAATGTGGCACATATACACCATGGAATACTATGCAGCCATAAAAAATGATGAGTTCGTGTCGTTTGTAGGGACATGGATGAACCTGGAAACCATCATTCTCAGCAAACTGACACAAGAACAGAAAATCAAACACTGCATGTTCTCACTCATAGGTGGGTGTTGAATAATGAGAACACATGGACACAGGGAGGGGAGCATCACACAGTGGGGTCTGTTGCGGGGAACTAGGGGAGGGACAGCAGAGGGGTGGGGAGTTGGGGAGAGATAGCACAGGGAAAAATGCCAGATATAGGTAATGGGGAGGAAGGCAACAAATCACACTGCCATGTGTGTACCTATGCAATAATCTTACATGTTCTTCACATGTACCCCAAAACCTAAAATGCAATTAAAAAAAAAAAAAAACTACTCCCAAAAATATAATCCTGAAACACTTTTGACTTTGATTAACCTTCTTCCCACCATGCTTTCTACTTTTAACCTACAATCTGGCCTGTCATTATCATTTTGCAGATAACCTCTGTTTACATTTCCCTACCTATAAGAAAGTATCATTATTATCCACACACTCCGATTCCCATAACTTGTATTTCCTAAGGTTACATATCTCAGAACAACTGAGTTCCGAGTTGGGGTTCATGTTGCTTATTACTTTCAAACTATTCAGCTTCAGACATCATAGTATCTACCACCTATCTGTGCTTAGTACATACCAGGCACTATTCTCTGCAAGTGTTGATTCACCTGACATTTATTAATTAATTGAATCCTCATAATAGCCTAATCAGCTATGTTAATGATGCACATCTTTTAACTCTTATAATTTATCTTTCCTGAGGCTACACATAACTCAGAACTAGGATCCAGGCCTTTTTGATTCCCCATTGCCTTCATTCACCTTTCCACTCCAATATGTAATTTCCTTAGTCCTTGAATAATGACTTCTTTCTAAGACATACAGTGGCAAGGTGGAGCTTCAGGATACCAGATGAAAGGGATGTCTGAAAGTACTCTAGCCTACAAGGTCCCTGGGAAATGCCATCCAGTCTTTGCTTACATTGAGCCACTAGCAGATCTCAATATAACCCAAGGCTGCACTCTCAAGTTACAGACAGCACCTAAGAGTTTTCTGAAGTTTTGGGGAAATCTCTTTCATCTTTAACCCACAGATCTTAATTCTGCCTCCCTGAACCAAAGTGGCAAACAGCTCCATCTTACTATTAGTGTATTTTAAGATAGTGACTACACACTCTACTCTTTTAGTTCAGATTAAGCATCCAATTTCCTCAAGTATTTTTTCTCCATGGATTCTTATTTTCATTTCCTGTAGAAATCACATGAATCCTCAAGAAAAGATTGTTTTGCCAATGGACACCTTTCCATATTGAAAACCAAAAGAACAGTCTGGTAAAGCAGTAACATGCCAAACACATAACCAACTTCTCCACCTACAATATTCACTTCCTGGTTTCTATGTGATCTAAAACATTTTCCTCCCTTCCACAATAAACTCACATAAGATGAAACTAATTTACAAAAGGTAGGCTATGTTTATTAGAGTCACAGGCAACTGACTGTCTCAGTGTGACTCAAGACCACAAAAAATCCATTTCCCCTTCACTTCTGAGTCCTGGGGTTGAGACCTAGACTGGCAGGTATACCGCCTGGGGCCCATTCACAGGTTTACAAGTTTCTCATTGAGGGCAATCTGTGACTGTGTGAGGTTGGCCAGGTAGGTCACCATCAGCAGGTCCTGGAAGACAAAGAATACAAAATGAGCGAGGGGTTGGATGGAAAGGGAGCACAAAGGCTGGCTTTGTCCAGCTCCATGGCGGACGCTGGGTATGAAGACAGTCATGAATAAATGACAGCTAGGAGAGACTGAGTAAGAGTCAAAAAGGTAGAAGACAGAAAGGAAATGCTTGAGAAGACTTTCCTATCTCTACTGATACACTTATAGACTAGGGGTGCCTTAGCTGAGACCCATGGATGGAATATAGTGGGTCTGTGAACTCAAATGAGGAAAATAAGTAATTGTATTTTCATTAACCCCTGAATTTTAGTTTTTCTTTCCATCACAAATTTAGACAGTCACGGTAGTATCAGCAGTAACTGAGACAATGGAATCAAGGGAGAAGGAAGGAAATCTTCAACCATGCGTATGACAACGCTTCCTTCCTCCCAACTTGGACTTCATGGGGGTTAAAAGTGAAGCCCTGTCTCTATCCTACTCCAGGACACCTCCTCCAACTCTCTTCACATTTGAGTGTATGTGCTGAGGTAGGGAAGAAACCAGGCAAGCAGGGGCTCAGGAAGGGCACTCACATTGATGTTGCTGTTGAGCATGGTCTCGAAGTCATCGGGAACTATTTTGGGTACTTGGTTAACCAGGCTCATCAGGAAGCGGCCCACAGTATTGTCAGCTGACACCTTTCCAGACTGATCATCAAAACAAAGACTCAATGAGGCAGTTAATTATAACCACTGGGCACTACCATTTCATCAGCACATGCCTCAGTGATTCCAGGATGGAGACCTATGTCCTCCCCTTTGTTTCTTCTTTCCCCTCTCACCAGTACATCCTCTGCGTATTGCAACACTGTGCTCAGGGCATCCTGGATGCGAGCTGATGCCCCTCCTACTTGCTGCAAGTCACTTGAGAGTCCAATCACTCGGTTGGGGCTAAAGCAGGTTTTCATGATCAGGTCAACTGTGGAAGTTGGTTGGCAGGATGGCAGTGGCAGTGGTGGGCAGTAAGAGACAGAGAGAATTCAGTCATCCCACCAGGAAAGAGATGGTCCTAACATCCTGCTAACTCTGCTTCCTACCTCCCCTTAGACTCAGTCTGCTCAGTCACACTCCCTGCAGTGCCCGTATCAGCTTTTGTTCCTCCTAACAAAGCTCAATTCCTTTCACCTGGTATGCTCATCAATGGTTTTGGTCTCATGTGAATGGTCACGTGGCCTCTGGTGCTGGTAATTTCCCACCTTTAACAGTTTCTCAAATAATTCCTGAAATCCCATTTATACAAGAGATGACTGTGACTTCTAGTCTTCACAAACCTTAGATCAACAGTCCCTTTTTAAACTACCCAAGGCCTCCATCCTTGTTACAGAACAGCAGCCCCCTTCCCTGAAAATTCCTAAGACGTCTAAAGAGTATATGGAAAGCTTACTCACCTCCAATGCGTTCAGTGTCATAGTATGCGTATTTCACTGTCAGAGGTGTGAACATCACTCCCATGGTCCTCCCAGGGACACCCATTAAAGTGCTGAGGAAGGAGAAGCCGAGGTAAACAGATGGCCTTGGGAGAGGGTTTCCATGTCTATTCTGGGCTGAGAAAGCAGACACAGCAGGAATATGGCTCCCAAGGTTCTGAGATAGGAAGGGTGGGACCAACTGACCCTGCAGGTCTCATAGGAGCAAAAGTTACTTTCTCCCTTTAGCTTGTCCCACATACCAAACCCTTGGCCTGTAAGAGGGGACTCAACCTTTGGACTTGGCCTGGTCCCTTCGGAGGATTACTTCACACACTGTGCAGTATCAGTGATCAGAGGACAGAACTCAATTACTCCATGGAGCTGGCTGTCTAGATACCTGCCCACCATGGAGAGAAGACGGAGACAAGTCTTTTCTGGGACTAAGCCCTTCATCAGCATTGAAAAAGGAAACCAACTCCTGTCCACCAAATTAGATTGGGTGCTGTAAGTAATCTCACTAAAGGTATTGTCTTTACTATGTTAATCACATACCTGGATCTATACCTTGGTATGTCAACTATATATATCTGTATCTATCTACATATAGATATATATAGTTGGATCTTTTTTTAAATTTTTTTTTTGAGATGGGGTCTTGCTACGTTGCCCAGACTGGAATGCAGTGGCTATTCACAGGTGCAATCCCACTACTCATCAGCACAGGAGTTTTGACCTGCTCCATTTCCAACCTAGGCCGGTTCACCCCTCCTTAGGCAACCTGGTAGTCCCCTGCTCCCGGGATATAGCTGGATCTTATATATATATATATATATACACACACACACACACACACACACATATACACACACATATACACACACATATATATACACAAACATATATATATACACACACATATATATACACACACACACATATATATATACACACACACTGTATATACTGGATCTATATATATATATACACACACAATCTTGAGGAGTCTGAAATACCTGGAAAGGCTAAGAAGTCAGACAATGGCTAGTGCTCAGTGGTATGCCAACTGGCTCATAAAGACTTGGCATCCACCATCTTTGTCTTACTGCCTAAGAGTAAACTGGCTGTATCAGTGTCAGACACAGAACCAGCACAATGTCAACAGCCTAACAGATGCACTAACAGATGCCATCCCTCTGACCACGGTCTTTCCAACTCCCACAGCTGCTTCTTCAGCATGCCACCAGGGCCTTTCCCAGCATTCCCCATAACTAGCATTTTAACCAGCTGCAAGCTCAATGTGTTAACTGTAATGTTATTGTCATTAAAACTGCACTCAATCCTGGGTTAATAAATGTGTTCAAAATAACGACAGTCATCCTTTAATCTGTATTACCCTGAGTACTGTGCTGAGTTCTAGAGATAATGATAAACTAATGGGTAACTCAGAAAAGTAATGAATGTGGTGAAGGATTATGACAAGAATACGATGTGATGACTGGCTGTAAGAACTATGGATAGTTAAGTTCTATAAAAGATGACTTGATCGCTTGCTCGAATACTTCAAAGGTCTATCATTTGAAACTGGTTAAGAGCAATGAGTAGAAACTGGAGTATAAGTACGATCAGCGGACAGAAATTATAGGAACAGATTTTGCTTCAGAGTAAAACTTTTTGAATAACTGTTGAGAGAGAGGAATAGGCCTCTTAAGGACACAGCAAGTTCCACACAGAAGGAATTAACCTTGCTTGGGGTCGGGGAGAGATGGCATCTAGGCATGGTTTTATGCCCTTGCGGCCCAAGACTGGTTACCTGACATAGGCTTTGATGCTCATGCGGCCATTCTGGAGACTCGTGTCCACAGTGAGGTGGATGGGGTTGGGGGCCTCCCGGCTGTAGTACTCATGGATCAGCACAGAGTGCTCTGTGATGTCATGGCCTGTAGCGTACCTGCAAAATGGAACACAGTTGTGGACTCATGTCTATATGTGACATCAATATCAAACACAACAGTGGCAAGGGTGTTGTTAGGGTACCTGGTATCGCTATGGTAGGGATTCCTAGTGATACCAAATGCCAAGAACAATACACACATAGAAAACTATGTCAAATCAAATCAAAGGCTGACTGAGTGCTTTTGAAAAACTTCCAAGTCTCTTACAAGGTGATTCAAAATAAATATCCTGGACCCACAGGATTGGAACTGCCAGCAAAACCCACTCAATTCACAGCTCCTACAGGTAATACTTTTCTTTTTTTCTTTTTGAGACAGGGTCTCAATCTGTCACTCAGGCTGGAGTGCAGCAGCATAATCATAGGTCACTGCAGCTTCAAATTCCTGGCCTCAGGTGATCCTCTAGCCTCAGCCTCCTGAGTAGCTAGGACTAGAGGTGTGTGTCACCATGCCTGGCTAAGTTCTTAAAAAATGTGTTTGTAGAGACAGGGTCTCACTATTTTGCTCAGGCTGATCTTGAACTACTGGGATCAAGTGATCCTCCTGCCTCAGCCTCCCAGCTGGGATTACAGGTACCGAGCCACTGCTTGTAGCCAGTAATATACCCACAATACTCTGTCTCCAAAAGGAGAGGAAAAGACGCAGTCTGGTGGCAAAAGACACTGGCAATCACGGAGACACCTTCCATTTGCCCCAGCCCCCACCTCCCCAACTTACCAGCCCAGGATGAGCTCATTTGGAGATACTTTTTTATGCAGTTCATACATGTTCTTAGCAAATTCCATGTCAACAGCCACCTAAGAGGGAAGGCAGGGAAGCAAGCTAAGAAGCTGGAAATCCAAAGAAAAACTGGTTAAAAAGGACAACAACCCACCCTCAATAACCAGAAGAGGCCCAGGAAGTAACGTACAAATAGGAAGTTCCTTGGCAATAGGAGCTCTAGTTATGAGTCAATATATAGTGTAGGCGGGGCCATGAGGGGAACCTAGCAAATGAACAGCTAAAAACAGCAGAGGGACAGCTTGGATTCCCACTCACTTCATCTTCTGACTCATTGTGCGGCACTGAAAAGCAATTGGTGACCTCCACTGAGTGTTTATCGACCGTTCCTGTGAAAGAGAGAATTGTCCATGTGTTATATAATGCTAGGGCTCCCAACAACCTCCAACTACTTTTGAAATGCTTTTGATGCTTTCTTCAATGTCAATAAACACCTAACTGAACTCACTAGTTCCAAGTTTAGTCCAGAGGATCAATGGGACCAGAATTCTTCAGAGAAATGAAACTCTCACATGCTCGCCAACTTCTCCCTCTAAACATCACCAAATAGGGTTTATTCTTCCTTTACAAGGTCTCCTTTTGCCTGTTATTTTCCACTAGTCTATTTCAGACCTTCACTCTATGACCTTTGTTTTTCAGCCTCTAGACTTTCTCCTTGTAATTTAACCTGCAGAGCTACCTAGAAGATTTTAAGGCTACACAGACTGCTGATACAGTGGCCAAGTTTCAGACGTTGAGATGTTGGGAGCTTCATCTGTACCTTCCTTTAGCCATCTGGTCCCATAATCATAGCCTTAACCTTACCATCATCCAGAAACCTATCTGCGAACCTTAGATGTCAGTATGTCAGTCTTTTACCACACACTTTTCTAGCTGTGATACCTTTATTCCCACTATATTTCTTTTTTTTTTCTGAGACGGAGTCTTGCTCTGTCACCCAGGCTGGAGTGCAGTGGCACGATCTTGGCTCACTGCAACCTCTGCCTCCTGGGTTTAAGCGGTTCTCCTGCCTTAGCTTCCCAGGTAGCTGGGACTACAGGCATATGCCACCATGCCTGGCTAATTTTTGTATTTTTAGAAGAGATGGTGTTTCACCATGTTGGCCAGGCTGGTCTTGAACTCCTGACCTCAAGTGATCTACCTGCCTCAGCCTCCCAAAGTGCTGGGATTACAAGCGTGAGCCACTGCGTCCAGCCTATATTTCTTTCTTGGTTTGTTTTTAGTTTTATTCCCACTACATTTGTTTCTTGACCTCACTAAGACCACTAAGTTGGCTCTTCCATTCTCTTTTAATCTATTGGAACCTCCTACCCCAGGATTCAAGGGTTTCCCTCTCCACCAAAAACCACAATGTTGTCTATATCTACCAGTGTTTGTCTAATTCCAATTCACTACGGTTTCTGCTCCCTTTGCTGAAACTATGTCCCTAAACCAAATGCACATATATCCTTTATCTTATTTGACCTCTTATCAGCATTGAACAGACTTAACCACTTACTTCCTCCATCTTAAAACTTTCCTTCCAGTTTTCTTCCCACCTTTCTAATCTTCTTTGTTGGCTACTTCTTCCACTGACCTTTCAAGTTTTTGGGGTTTTGTCTATGTTCTTCTATCTTTTTACTCAATGTTCCTCTTCTAGGCCAGGCCCTGATCTAGAAATGTTTTTTTGCGAATAAAGTTTACACACCAACCTTTTAAAAACACTGTTTTCTTGCTACAAACTCAGAATTAAGTAGTTGCAACAGAGACTGCACACAAAGCCTAAAATATTTACTGTCTGGCCCTTTATAGAAACTTTGCCAATCCCTGCTTTAGGTGATCTCATCCAATTTTATGGGTTCAATTACCTTCTATATTCCAATGACATAATTCCTAAACTGACATACTTGCCTACATCTCTTTTGTACTCCAGACCTTTATATTCAATTTTCTACTTGACAACTCCACCAGAACGCTCACTGGGTATCTAAAAACAAATACATCCCAGACTGAAGTCAACTTCTACCTTCCCTTTCTTCCTCCACATTTAACCAAAGATACAGAAGTCATGCTTGATACTTTCTACTCTCTAATCGCTCACTTCTGATCACACCAAGTCCTGTCAACTGTATTTCCTATCTCTCAACTCACCCACTTCCTATCTATCCCTATTTCTCAAGTGCTTCCCTAATTACTAGAATAGCTGCTATCTGGTGCCCATACCCAGCTCACGCCTGTCTCTTATCCAAGCTCTACAAAGCAGCCAGAGTGACTTTTTTTTTTGAGATGGAGTCTCACTCTGTTGCCCAGGCTGGAGGGCAGTGGTGCAATCTCAGCTCACTGCAACCTCCCTCCCAGGTTCTTGCAATTCTCCAGCTTCAGCCTCCGCAGTAGCTGGGACTACAGGTGTACACCGCCACGCCTGGCTAATTTTTCTTTTTTGTATTTTAGTAGAGACGGGTTTTCGCCATGTTGCCTAGGCTGGTCTCGAACTCCTGAGCTCAGGCAATCCGCCCGCCTCAGCCTCCCAAAATCAGAGTGATTTCTAACTTCTATTCAGTGTTAGCTGAAATGCTCAGGATCCCCCCAAAGAGCTTCAAATGAGGTTACACTTCCATTTTGTCTTCTCAGAGACCCAGGTAATTCTCCTTCACAGCACTTTACACTTGCAGTTATTCAATACATCTTAGGGCTCTGCCCCCTGCTAGCTTCATTTCCTGCTCTACCTCCTGTCACCTACATTCCCGTAATACTGAATGTTTCAGATAGTGGACTTACCAGGCCCTTTTTAACTTCCTGTACTTGCTTTAATGCCCAGCTCAAACACCATCTTTTTTGTGAACTTTTCCCTAACCTTCTGAGATAGTTAAGTCTTCCGCAGTTCCATGCCACCAGGACGCCCTTCTATTAGAACATTTATTATATTACATTCTAGTTATTTGCATTTAAGAGTATATTTCTATCTTGAGTTTAAGGTTACAGGAGAGCTCACCTTATTACACTTTGAATTCTAAATACCTAACAGTTTTATGGTACGAAAAAAGCACCAATGACTTCACTTAGACAAATGAAATGTTTTGTGAATTAATATCTAAGGAAACTATAAGTTCATAGCAAGCAGAATCTATTCTTTATTCTTCTAGAAGCACTGCCTCTATAACACCTATAGCACGGTACCATGATTCCAGTCTGAAAGAAGATCTGAAGCTGTAGATTAGATTACAGCTGGTCTGATTGGATCACTGGAACATTTGGGGTGCTAAAGCATAAACTGTGGGTAGCGAATTGTCTCTTTAAATAGCTCTAGTGAGCTTGGAAAATTAGTTAGTGCAGCCAGAAGAGTTAAGTAGCTGCTGAGTGCCAGGTCAGTGATGCAAAAATAATTTATTACAGCAGCTCAAAGCAGGGCACAGTTACAGAACACTATCATGCTGTGGAAGGTTAAGAATGGAGTGAGGATCCAGGTATGGGATGGAGGACCGGGACTTAATGCTGTTCCTGGGAACATGGGAGATAGGGAGAAGTTAAACAAATGAGGGCCAGCAAGGAAGGCACCTGTGGCAAAGAGAACACAAAGGCTTGGTTTGAGAAAAGACAAGCAATGTTCAGAAGATATGAATGTAAGTTTCTGTAAAATGCTATACTGTCAAAGATAGATAAAGGAGAGAGAACGTGTGTCGGTATGTACTGGGTCAGTCCAGGCCTGATGTGGTTAATGGCAACTAATAGCTGTACCTAATGTGTACCAGCATAGTTAGAAGTTTTTAATTTAGTTCTCACAAAGACTAAGTCTAAAGTAGCTCCTGACAGAACAGATTTTAGGTAATTTGCCCCAAGGCACATGGCTAAAGTTGTGTGGAGTTTGCTTACAAATCTTGTCTGCTTTGCAACATACCAATTGTCTTTTATGGTGTAAGAACCAGTACACGTTCAAGAGTATAAAAGAAAAAGGATGCTTGTAAGTAAAGTGGATTCACAAAGCTATTTAAAATCTGGAACTGGCCAGGTGCAGTGGCTCACACCTGTAATCCCAGCACTCTGGGAGGCCGAGGCAGGCAGATTACCTGAGGTTGGGAGTTCGAGACCAGCCTGACCAACATGGAGAAACCCTGTCTCTACTGAAAAATTAAAATAAATAAATAAAAAATCTGGGACTAAGATGGAATGGAGATGAATTTCATGGGACCAGTATAGTCTCCAGAGAGGAATTATCAACAATCCCTCTTTCGTGCCTTCCATTTTACAAACTACTTTAACATAGAGTATCTATTCCCCAAATTTGGAACACAAGCAGAGAATGTGTTATTCTTTGACCTGAAGATTAAGGCCAGAAATATAAACAGATAATACAATTGTTTGTGTCCAAATGGAAAATGGGAGAACAGGGTTTCTCACATTAGGTACTAATATTAAGGGACACTGAGAGTCAGAGAATCAGGCTCAAAACTTTGGGACAGCAGAATACTATAAAATCCCAAATGGGTTCCAGCCAAACCGGTTTACTTGTTGGGAGGAATGTCTTTTTACAAGTGTCCCCACTCCTTTGCCAATTGGTTAGAAAACTCTTTGTCAATACTTGGAAAACAATGACATTTAGTCGGTGGATAAGGCAGAAATATGTGGTCAACTGAACTTAGCGAGTCAAGGGTTCCTGACTTCCCACTCGGCATGTGCACTCATTTTTGGCAGATGGGGCTCATCAAACTTGCCATAAACTGCTGTGGGGAACATTAAAAAATGTAAACCACTGGCATAAAATACTCAGTAAATGACACAACTACTCCTTGTGTATTTTATGTCGCTCAAAGTGACAGCAATCCGGCAGGAGAGAGGAGAGAGGTGCAAATCACTTGAGAAGTCACAGCAGAAGGTGAGACGGAAAAACAGATTAAGAGGTCATTGGGGATGGGAGGAAAGAACGCCAGGAATGAAAGAATTAATGAGATAGGGAAGTGACATAAATGAGAAGTGGGAGGAAGTAAAGAATGTTAACTTTCTATGACCACTCACCCAGCAGGGTCCCGATAACTCGGGCAGCACCCTCGTTGCGTCGCTCGTAGCTGTCCACAATGGAGGCCAAAATGACTGGGTGCAGCCTGACCACGCGGCCGCCGGGGAAGGGCCCTGGGAGAGCGGGACCAGGAAGAGCTGGCGCTGGGGTCTGCGCCGGAGCTTGCGCTGAGGCCGAGGTCTGGCCAGGAGCCGCAGTCGTAGCCGCTGCTGCCGCAGGGTCTGAAGATGAGGTTGGAGTCACAGCGGA
>CAUYNB010017229.1:0-49688 GCA_963574225.1 Lagothrix lagotricha | reverse complement strand
AGGAAGGAAGGAAGGAAAGAAGGAAGGAAGGAAGGAAGGAAGGAAGGAAGGAAGGACGGAAGGAAGGAAGGAAGGAAGGTGGGCGGGAGGGAAGGAGGGAGGGAGGGAGGGAGGGAAGGAAGGAAGGAGGGAGGGAGGGAGGAAGGAGGAAGGAAGGAAGGAAGGAAAAGATAATGAACTAGGATTTTCAAATTGCTCTAGACCACCTTAGGATGAGTTCTAAAACAGGCTGAGCCCAGTCCTGACTTTTGCCAGTGAGCTTTTAAGGAATCCTGTTTCTGTAGTTGATAACCAGCTGGGGCATTACATTGAGTGATAAGATCATATAGAAAACATTTTTTAAAGTAATCGAAAGGCACACATCTAACTTACTAAAAATGTTTGCTGTTTTTTCTCCCAAATTTGTTAATTAGGAGGATTTTTATTGGTGACATTTAATTTGAGAACATTTAGAGAAATAGTAACATTCCTTCTGTTTTTTAGTTTGCTTTTTTGGTAATTATTTTCCAACTATCCCTTTACTATGAAACTATTTTTCGTGTGAGGATTATTTGCTTAAAAGTTATGCTTATGTAGAGAGAGGGAAAAAATTGCACATTGGTTAATAATAGTTACAAATTATCATTAGCACTATGAAGTTGTAATGAATCATTATCTATTTTAAGTTAATATTTCTGTGATGTGGATCTGACAATCCTCTTTTCACAAAATAATCTGACTAATCAGGATGTTCTAATCAGGGCAGAAAATAAAATGCAGAAACTTGGGGTCTTCAGCATTTTGGTCATGGGACTGAAACTGTGCCTCTATTAAAAGCAATTTGAAAGAGCCAGAGGTGGTAGGAGGTATCTTTTGGCCGGCCACCAGAAGACCTCAAGGACTTGCTTGCCTTATGCAGACAGTTTTCTTCAAGACTGTGGTCCAGGGAACCAGCGGGGCGACACACATGTTTGACGAGGGCTTTTGATTTCCAGGAATTCTCCTGCACACTTCTGGGCATAGGACGGGAGGGGGTATTTTCCATGAGGAAATCCGTTGAGTTTTTGTGCCAACTGAAGACTATGAATTAATACTTTTCAGATATTCCTAAAATTAAAACCCCATGAACTAACCATTTTAGGGTATTAAGCTTTGCTTCAAAATGCATTCTCCACAGATGAATCAAAGGGTCTAACGCATTTGCTATTTGGGAATAAAGCATGAAATGGGGTGCAGGACTTATACATTTACATAAGAAGAAAGAGCTGGAAAACTTAAGGAAAAACAACAGAGGAAGGTGCTATGTGAGCCTTGCTCTGCAAACACAGACACACCAACTGCTCCTCTTCAAACCACTGCCCAGTCTGTGGCAACTGACGAACACATTTGAAAGCCTCAGTCCTTCCCGACCCTTGGGTTTCCTAGACCCTCCTCTAGATTTTGATGTTCTCCTTGCCTTTGTTGTGTACCCTTGGGAGAAACAAAGGGTGAGAAGAAACAAGGGAAAGGAAAAACATTCGTGTTTTCCAAGTTTTCAGTGTTGATCATGTAGGACAATTGTTATAAGGAAACACATGTTGGGGATTACTGTAGCATGAGGGAGTGGGGAAAGGGTGGAAAAACTGACTGTCGAGGCCGGGTGCAGTGGCTCACGCCTGTAATCCCAGCACTTTGGGAGGCTGAGAGCAGATCACTTGAGGTCAGGAGTTCAGAGTCCAGCCTGGCTAGCATGGCGAAAGCGCGTCTCTACTAAAAATACAAAAATTAGCTGGTTGTGGTGGCGCGTGCCCGTAGTCCCAGCTGCTTGGGAGGCTGAGGCACAAGAATCACTGGAATTCAGGAGGTGGAGGTTGCAGTGGGTGGAGATTACGCCACTCACTCCAGTCTGGGCCACAGTGTGAGACTCTGACTCAAAACAGTAACAACAACAAAAACCCTCAAAAAACCAAAAACAACTAACTGTTGGGTACTATGATTACTACCCACATCTGGGATCATTTGTACCCCAAACCTAGCGTCAGGCAAAATACCCACGTAACAAACCTGCACATGTACTCTTTGAATCTAAAATAAAACTTGAATTAAAAAAAAAATAATAAAATGGAAAAGAAAAAGTCAAGATGTAGACACTTTGGAAATAGCAGTGATCTAGTTTTAACTTAAAATTAAGTCAATTTAAACTTTGCTCTATGTGAGAAAAGTTGCCTAAATCACATAGAAATGTGCACAGTCGCTTGCAATCTCCTGTACCACCTCGTAGCCCTCATGTAACTCCATTGAAGAATCACGGAATCATACAGCTTTGTAGCTGTGAGTTGAACATCTTAAGATAACTAGGATTTCATCATTATTAATAGAATCACTTTTATTTTACTTACATCAAAACAAATTCAGGACTAGAGTCATGCTTTCTGCAGTCCTCGAGTGAGCAGAGGGTGTGTCCGCAGAGGGTTGGCTGCACCTGATGGCAAGTCCAAAGTTATAAAGCCATAAATGAGATTAAAAGTTTATTTCTTTTTCAGATAGTTATTCTGGAGATAGTGAGCCCAGGGTTGATCTGGTGGCCCCATGGCTGCTGGGGACCCCAACTCCTTTGTTCTTGCTTCCTTGCCATTCTGAGCTTACCTCATTTCTGAAAATGGCAGTTCTGGCTCCAGTCCTGTTTGCATTCCAGCCAGTGGGAATACAGAGAAGATGTGTAAGATGGAGGGCGAAAGAGATTCCCGGAAGCTGCTGCATATCCCTTCCAGTTGCATTTCAAAGGCCATTACGTAACTGTGTGTTCACACATAGCTGCAGGAAAGGCTGGGGTTGTATTCTGTATTCTGGGCAGTCGTGTGTCCAGCTGAGCACTGGAGCTTTATTAATAAGGAAGAAGGTGAGCATGAATGTCAGGGTTGACAGTCATCAGCCTCTGTCTCCATGTCAGCTCTTCTAATATCCATTCTTTACCTTGGCTACTTATTTCTTCACTTTAAACCTTACTCATTTTCTCCTAAATGCAAGTACAGAGCCCTGATACATCAGTTACATGATGTAAATTCTATAACAATAATAATTACTTGGAAACACAAGAGATAAAGACAGAGATGGTTTCTAACTAACGAACCCAAAACGAGGCGGGGAAAGGGCCTTTCAATTTTCTCTCTCCCTCTTCTTCACTCTCTAACTCCCATCACACACACTCCTTATATACATTCTGGCTGTTTTCACTATTTCTTGGCCAGGGCACCTCACTGTACAGTGGAAAATATTTCACACAATCCAAAGAAGAAAAGGAACACAGTTACTTGGCTTTTTTGCTCTTAATGAGAGACCATTTTACAGAAAGGACAACTGATTTGTTTAGGGAATTAGTGAAGAGGAAAATAGTGATATATAAAAGGCATCAGCTGAAAGGAAGAAGCAAAACCTTTTTTTTTTCACTGTGAGATGAGGAAAGTCAAAAGCCTTCTGAGCTTTTTTGATTAATTTCAAACACTGTCTTTCATTGGATACCTTTTCCCCTCACGTTTTTGCCATCTGAGACATAAATTATTTTACTGAGATAACCTCTGGAAGTGGTGAATTTCATCAGTAACACCAACAAAAACAATACCGAAGAAGACGCATTTGTTTCCTAACTCATTTTCAGGGTATAGTGAGTTAAGCCTACTCAAGGGACTTACCTGGTAACATTTGAGGGCAATGTAGGATGGAGATTTTATTGTGATGGCCTTGGAAGTAGAGGAGTGTGAGTGAGGTCCAGCATTATAATATGTTGACTTATTAATTAGTTGGATGATGCTAGTATAATGTGGTAAAAAATAATATACACCAGGCACTGTGGTTATTTGAGTATGTGATAATGAATTGAGGAGCTTGTTAAAACACATCTGTTCCTAATCCAATCTCTAAAACACTGATTTAATATACCTGGAATAGGTCCGTGGAATCTAAATTTTTGACAAGCATCCTAGGACAAGGCTTTGAGAGATACTGACCTAGAAATTCAGGTAACATGAAGACCTTGAACAAAATTTCATGCTACAAGGGCTGGATTTGAGCCGTCTTCACCACTTACTGTGTGATCTCAGGCACGCTATGTAACCTCTGAGCTCACTTTCTTCATTTTTAACATGGGTAAAAATACAACTAGGCTCGTTTTTCAGATTAACTGAAAAAAACATATGTGAACACATACAGCACATTGCTTAACACTTGATAAACATGTAAAAAAGTCCTCCATCATCTTAGGATCCAAAGTGCTCTACAGAGACTGTTTACCCAAAACTTCCATCACAAGTAGGCACCTAAAATTTCTGCTAAACCAGCAGGCCTTTTGGTTAAACTAATGTCTTCAGAAAACATCTATTGCTACCCAAATAAGCCACTTTGAACAGCTCATCCTTACCTAGTGCTTTCTGTGGTATGTTCTGTGGAACAGGGTTCCTGTATGACCATAAGAGGTGGTAGTTACAAAAAAGGTTCATGGTCAAATATTAGATTAAACAAAATCAACAACGTTCCCTTAGTGCAAGACTTCTCTGAGCCTTTAAGATGTTAATGCACATTTGAGTCTATAAGAGCAAGGTTTTGTATAAACACTTTCCAATTTCTTTTTTGTTGTTGTGTTTTTGAGAGAGAGTCTTGCTCTGTCACCCAGGCTGGAGTGCAGTGATGTGATCTAGGCTCACTGCAGCCTCCACCTCCCAGGCTCAAGCGATTCTCCTCCCTCAGCTTCCCGAGTAGCTGCGATTACAGGTGTGCACCACCATGCCTGGCTAATTTTTGTATTTTTAGTAGAGACAGTGTTTCACCATGTTGTCCAGACTGATCTCAAACTCCTGACCTCAAGTGATCCCCTGCCTCGGCTTCCCAAAGTGCTGGGATTACAGGTGTGAGCCAATGCACCAGCCACATTTTCCAAATTTAATTGAGAAATATCTTTTCATGTAGTATCTCAGGAGGTTTCAGTCTACAGAACACACTGGGAACATGATTACATATTTCTACACGAAATTTTAGATTTGCTAGCAGAGAGCAGTAAGCTAAGAAAGGGAATAGAATATGGATTTGTGAGTCGAATAGAAAAGTGTTTGGGACATGGGCTTGAGCCTGGGGAGGGAAGGTCCAGTTGAGAAACTCACATCCACCAAGGACATCAGAAGGATACCAGGGATCCTGGAGGCTTAAGCCCTTAAACGCAGTAAAGAAGACTTGAAAATCAAAACGCTTTAGTTATAATTTAATCTAGTACTGCTTCTCTGGGGGAACAAGTTCTATGCTTTCCTTTCTCTGTTCTTACATTTACCTTCACAGCTTCTGACCTCCCTAATTGAGGTTACCTAGGTACTTGCAAGGAAAGTTCATTCTTCCCACCCTCTTCCCCCAAAAAATAAATTTAAATTGAGTATTTAACATATGTCAAGCATCGGGCTTGGAGCTAAGAACTGAAAGACATGCATAAAATGTTGTTTATGTCCTGGAAGATCAACAGTGCAGTCAGAAGGAAATACAGGTGAAAAGATGAATACAGCCATGTGGTAATGTTAATTAAGTTCTGCATACCACTTAATACTGAATGAGGGATGGTGCTTTTAGGATCAGAGATATCAGGAAGATTTCACATATGAAGTTATGGTTTGATGTGGTTTGGCTATGTCCTCACCCAAATCGCATCTTGAATTCCCACATATTGTGGGAGGGATGTGGTGGGAGATAATTGAATCATGGGGGTGGGTTTTTCCCATGCTGTTCTTATGATAGTGAATAGGTCCCACAAGGTCTATGTTTTAAAAATGGGAGTTTCCCTGAACAAGCTCTCTCTTTGCCTCTGCCATCCAAGTAAGACATGACTTGTTCCTCGTTGCCTTCCACCATGATTGTGAGGCCTCCCCAGCCACATGGAACTGTAAGTCCATTAAACCCTTTTTCCTGTACAAATTATCCAGTCTCAGTTATGTCTTTATCAGCAGTGTGAAAATGGACTATGACATGGGTGAACCAATTCTTCAGGGAGTAAGGCTTGACTGCAATGCAAAGACTTAGAAGCATGCAGGAGAATAGAGTCCTAGAGGACAGAACCTGAGCTAGAAGGAGAGGGCACATATATTATTTAATGGAAGCATGTTGTCACTTTATGAAGTGAAGCTCTAAGGGTAAATTCTCAAAACAATGACATTAAATTCTCCCTGTAATTTTTCATCCATGACACAGTGACATTAATGAAGAAGTCAGCACTTTAAATAGTGTATGTATAGGTGAATCTAATGTGCTTGTGGTCACCCTGATGGATTCTCTCTCAGGTGAGTCTTCTTGGGACCTCACATAGTCACTGCTGAGTCTTGAGTTCGTTGCCTGTGCCCCTTGCTTAGTCTGGTTCTTGAATTGGAATGCCCATTTATTTTCATTTGAAACCAACCCATCCTTCAAGGAGAAGTATGAATCTCATGTACACTGAGTGTGAAACTTTTCCTGATTACTATAGTCCAAAGTGTCATCTTTTTTCTGCTGTGGTCTAAAGACAACATAGATGCACTATTCAGCTCATTCACTAGAGTTGCATCTTATGTGGGAATCATCCCAGAACATTTCTTAAATTGTTACTTAAATCGATAGGGTCAGATCACTCTGAAGTTCAAAAACCAAGAACTATTACTTTGATTCTTTTTTAACTTTTTTTCTGTCTCTTTTTTCCTGAAGCGGTGGAGACGAAGGTTTCAATTTACGTATAGATTGACAAACAGAGAAAATGGGAATTAAATGAAATATGAGGCCAAAGGACCTGTCTAGCCTGTCTGTTTTCTCCTCTTATTCCTGGTTCATTGGTTAGTTTGGGGAGAGAAGAATCTACATCAGATTAGAACTATAAATCGACTTCCATAGACAAAAATGGCTACTCAGTGTAAAGGCAGCCAGACAGAGAGGCCATCTCTCTGCTTCAGAACAAGTGTCTCTGGTAAACAGCTACTCATTACCCCAAGGCTCTATGTATTCAAATATAATTTAAAAGAAAAAAGGTAGAATTAGATGAAATAAAGCCATTTTCCCCAAAATTCAGGAAATAGGAGTTTTAAAGTATGTGTAGATAAAACAGAGATGAGTCTCCAGGCTTATTGATTATATTAAGTTCTGACAGGAAAAAAAAAAGCTGTGCTGTTAGAGAAATAAAGTGAAGAGCCGCTAATGTATATGCCTCCAGTGACGAAATATAAAAGAGAAAAGTAGAGCACTTACTCCTTCCAGCTGCTATGGCTTTAGGCAAAACTTTGGCCATGAGGTCTGCTGTCTTCTAACTGATCTTCTTATTTCAACAATTGCACTAAATTCTGGGTAAATTAATTTTCCCTCAAAGTGAAAGGTTCTTTTAATGATTCCTTGAGTGTTCACATCTTTGTCATTAATGGGCTTTGTTCTGTTCACTGTCGGATAGCTTCTTTATAGACTTGTCTTTTCAAAAGCTTTCTTCCAGTGAATAGACATCCTAGTAAGTCACTTGAAAAATCTCCCGTAAATATGGATGTTTTTCAACATTATCAGCCATTGTCTCGTAATTAAAAAAAAAATTCTGACTTGGAATTACAGAAACCCTAGTCATGAATACCAGGTCAAATTTTATACTTGTAGCTTGCAAAAGCAGTTTGATAATAAATACAAAGCTTATAGTTAAAAAAAAATAGTAACACATCAGTACAGGTTAGCATTTTAAAGAATTTATTGTTTAAGCATATTTTGTTCTCAGTCTATACTTTGAAGTTTAAATTAATGATACAAAATAAAAATATGAGGAGTTAAAAGTTCAAGGAAATGGCACTTCTGAAGACCATTTTCCTGAAAAGCTTTTTTCTTTTAATTATCAAGTAAAGGATGCAGAAAGTAGTGTTTAAATGTGTGGCTCCAATGAGTTACATACATGGAAGAATCAATCTCTTTGTTCTTTCACTTACTAGATGAGTGGCTTTGTTTTTCTCATCTATAAATTGGGAATAACAGCAGCTACTTAAAGGACTTCTATGAAAATGAAATGTGGTAGTCCACCTAAAGTCCTTACAACAGTGTCTAAGACCTATCAAGATAGCTATATTATTATTATTGCCCTGTTATTGTAACATTACATGGAATTTAAAATCAGGAAACCTAATAATTCCAGGAATGAGAATTTGGAAATTTTATTTTTTGTGGGGCCCAAAGGAACAATTTTCAGGGGTAATAGTTCTTATATTTGAGTGGACCAGGTATGAACACAACTTTTCTAGAGGAGAGATATGGTTAGATATTATTTTATGTCTTCCAAGAATCTGGCCATCCATGCAGAGCAGTCACCAAATCATTAAGAGGATTAAGAATAAATTGACAGATGGCCGGGCATGGGCACGGTGGCTCACACCTGTAATCCCAGCACTTTGGGAAGACGAGGCGGGCGGATCAGTTGAGGTCAGGAGTTAAGACCAGCCTGGCCAGCATAGTGAAACCCTGTCTCTACTAAAAATACAGAAATTAGCTGGCGTGGTGGCATGGACCTGTAATCCCAGCTACTCAAGAGGCTGAGACACACAAATTGCTTGAACCTGGGAGACGGAGGTTGCAGTGAGTCAAGATGGCATCACTGCACTCCAGCCTGGGTGACAGAACAAGACTCTGTTTCAAAAAATAAAATAAAAATAAATTTACAGTCTACAATTCCAGGTCTGTCAAGACACTATTTTCCTATGGGCTGAATTAATATCTGTCTCTAGTTCTCATGCCACCAAGAGGCAGAAATTAAACTCCTAGTTTAATTCAGGTTTGCATCTAAATCCTGGGTTCACCTGGCCCTCACTCATGATTTTGGACTGAATGTATGTGTCCCTCCCATGCCCCTACATTCATAATGTGAAGCCCTAACTGCTAGTCTGGCTATATTTGGAATAAGGACGTAATTAAGGTTAAATTAAATCATAAGGGTGGGACCCTGATCTGATAGTGTTACGTTATGTTATGTTTTGTTATATTATGTTATGTTATATGTTATGCTATGTTATGTTATTTTTTGACATGGAGTTTTGCTCTTGTTGCCTATTCTGGAGTGCAATGGCACAATCTTGGCTCACCGCAACCTTCGCCTCTTGGATTCAAGCGATTCTCCTGCCTCAGCCTCCCGAGTAGCTGGGATTACAGGCATGCACCACTACGCTCAGCTAATTTTGTATTTTTAGTAGAGATGGGGTTTCACCACGTTGACCAGGCTAGTCTCAAACCCCTGACCTCAGGTGATCCATCACCTCGACCTCCCAAAGTGCTGGGATTACAGGTGTGAGCCACCCCACCCAGTCAGATAGCGTTATGTTCTTAGAAGAAGAGGCACCATCTGTATGAGGACATAGTGAGAAGGCAGCTGTCTGCAAAGCAGAAAGAGAGAACTCACCAAAACCTGAATCGACCTGTACCTTGATCTTAGACTTCCCAGCCTTGAGAATTATGAGAAAATAAATTTCTGTTGCTTAGCAACGTGGCATTTTGTTAGGGCAGCCTGAGCAGACCAATATACTTACCCAGGACTTTGGAGACTTGGCTTCAAGAGTTGGGGGCAGCACTCATTCTCCAATCCATTTTAAACATCAAGCATGATTGCTTTCTTCCCCCGTCTTTTACTTTCCCTAGTCCGGACAACCCCTCTTTAGCCTCTGGAATGAGATGGTTTGTCTACTCTCTTCTTTCTAACTTACTTATTTACTCATTTGTAGTTGTGTGTGTGTGTGTGTGTGTGTGTGTGTGTGTGAGTGTGTGTGTGTGTTTAGACAGGGTCTTGCTTATTGCTTTAGCTGGTCTCAAACTCCTGGGCTCAAGTGATCCTCTTGCCTTGGCCTCTCAAATGCTAGGATTACAGGCATGAGCCACTGCACTGGCCCAATTACTTTTTAATGGATAAATTCTATGTCCTGAATCCTTAAGATTAGATTTTTGAAATGCTCTAACCTCAGATTTTACAGATAAAAAGCTTTGTGTTTCATTATGAGGCAATCGGAGAAATGTGACTCCCTACATATTTGATCATATTAAGGACCTGTTTAATGTTTAAGTGTGATAACAATATTTATCATATTTAAAAGATGAGCCTCTTCCAGTTAATACATCATGTACAACAAAAAGATTGATGTGGAAAGAGGGAGTTAAGAAAAGCTTTGCCCTCTGGAGAAATATGCTGAATATTTGTGGGTGACATGATGTCTGGAATTTGCTTTCAAAACTTCAGGTCAGTGGGGAGTGTTAGGTATAGATAAATCAGGACTGGCTTGGTGTTAAAGGTTAAATGGGGTGCTACATAGATAGGAACTAATTATATTAGTTTCTCTGCTTTTGTATTTGTTTGAGAATTTTCGTTGTAAGTGAGTTCTAAGAGCCTGTTATGGCAATCAGAAACAAGAACTGAATGTCTTTGTATTCTGCATTGTTTTAGGTATTTCCCTACTTCCCTGAAATGATGTGTAGTTCTGAATGAGTGAGAAGAATCACAAAGTAAAATCAGATTCTTGAAAGAGGAAATCTTGTTACTATCCCAAATTTCCATCCTATTATACAAACCAATTAGCCAATCCAGGGTTTGCATGTGGGTACATTTAATGAATAAAAATATGTATCATAGATACTTCCTTAATATCTTTTGGTTATTTATTTACCATGTTCGATGTGCTAGTGATGTGAAAAGTTTGGAACTGCTAAAATATTTCATAAGCTGGAGGAGTTTTTTTAAATTTTTTATATCAACCATTTTTTTTAAATCAACAGATTTGGGGGTAAGTGTGGGTATATTAATCTGTTCTCACACTGCTATACAGAATAATCTGAAACTGGGTAATTTATAAAGAAAAGAGGTCTGATTGTCTTACAGTTCCATAGGCTACACAGGAAGCATGGCTGGGAGACCTCAGGAAACTTATAATCATAGTGGAAGGGGAAGGGGAAGAGGAAGACAGTACATGCTCACAGGGTGACAGGAGAGAGAGAGAAGAGGGAAGTGCTACACATTTTTAAACAACCAGGTCTCATGAGAACTCACTCTCACAAGAACAGCGAGCGGGAAGTCCACTCCCATGATTCATTCACCTCCCATCAGGCCCCACCTTCAACATGCGAGGATTACACTTCAACATGAGATTTGGGTGGGGACACAGAGCCAGACCATATTAGTGGGGCAAAGATTTCACTATGTGAAGTGTTCTGTACAGTTTAGCTAATGGAAAATGTTTACCAAATTAGCACCTCCGTTGCTAAGAGTTTGTGGTAGTTGATCTAACTATGCTCTGGAAGATAGAAGCAGATCCTGTAAGAGAATGAAGGTTGAGAATATGAAGCATAGAATCAAAATCAAGTAATAGCAATGTTCCTGCCTATGTTGAAAATGACAAAGACAGCTAATGTGTGGAATGTAGAAGATTTAGCAGTATGGCTGATTTCTGCCTGACTTGTGCCTTCATGGGAGAAATTTTATTCATGAAACATTTGTTGAATACCTATGCAGTGCAAAGCATAGGTACGTGAGAAATCAAATGATACACAGACCCCAACATGGAGCTCATAGTATTGTAGGAAGCTGGGGGAGCAGCTTGGACTACCTCCGATTTTTATTCTCTCCTTCCCTCACTCTACCAGCATATATTCATATATATATTAAGATCAGGTGTAGCAAAAATCCTGTAAAACTTTATTTATATTTAGTTGAACCATTTAAATACACATAGATTTAGTCCCCTTCATGACAAAGAATAGTGATGATGAACCACTGTGGGATAAAATAATTTAGTGTGTTACTTGTCTTTGATAACTTTGAAATTCAGAGCTAGGTGTGGGGGAGAAAGTGTTTTCCTTCTTAATTCATTTATTCTGCCACTCATTTCTTCTTTTTATCCATGTCTACCTGCTAGAGTCACAGTGACAATTGTTTTAATTTCTAAAAGGCACTTCTGTGGGAGAGAAAAAAATCGTTACAGTGGAAATAAATGTTGGAACAGACAGCGTGCCCTCTGTGAAGGACACTGAAGTAGCTAATAGTTCCCCTAAGAGATTACCAGTGGAGTGGTCCTAGATGAAAGGAAGGTGGCAAGAAAGATCATTACTTCAGTTATTATTAATGGATTGCTATTCCCACAAAGATCTGGGGAATGGTTCTGATTGGTTGGCTGGTACCATCAAAGGTAGTTTGTTTAGCTGTGTGACTAATGCCCCTGTTTTCAAGGTCTGCTCATGGTACTTCAATTAGATGGAGGCTGTGGTAGTTAGAGAAGTCTTCTTGAACTCTTTGCTGAGTTTCAGGAAAGGAAAACTTTTCCATTAACTGTGAAGTTAAAAGAAAAATCCTATAATGTGTTTCTTAACCAGATTAGAAACCAGAACCCTGGTAGGCTTTTGTTTAGCTATTTTGCTGAGAGTGTTCTGCTAAGGCCATGCAAAGAATGAGTAATTCACATTGAAAACCTTAGCATTTTGCTTAAAAGCCTTATTTTCATTTTTGGAAAATATGACAGCAAGAATTAGTACCGGCACTTCTGTTTCAATAATGGTGGTGATGTTTAAATGACAACAAATACATAATTGGACTTACATACACATTTATGGACACACAAATGTCATTACCTATTTTGGTGGAACGTTTTACACTTACTCTATACACAAGAAAGATCAGCTTAAGTGGTTTTTGTCTATAAGCAATGAATCAACTTGAGAAACCCTTGTGGCATTCATACTTTGAGAAAAATATCCATTTTTTTTGCATTCCCTGATTTTGAAAGGATGAGATTGTTTATTTTAAATAAGACCCTTGATGAGCCCTTCTGAAATAAATGGTAACCCATTTTCATAACATTCCTAAAGGTCTTTTGAAGATCAATATTTAGACTACTCCCTAAATTAGAGGACAGAGATAAACTTTTGCATAGTAATTCTTTGCTCAGTTTAATTGAACTGAAATTGTCTGAATATTACAGCAGAAGAGATTTAGTATTTTATGGTGAGAACAGGGAAAAGGAATTAGGAAATTTAATGCTGTAGGAATAATAGGACACCCACTGATACTATCTTGGGTACTGTTTCACCCATGGAAAGCACAGGATAGATAAAATCATATAAAACAATGAAGTGAAAAGAACTACTCTCCTCTAAACTGCTGCATATATTTCCATTCCTAAAGTAAGGATAAAATAAATTTAGGTATAATAAGAAATATGGTTATGGGCTCAAGACTGGCTATGAGATTCTGGTCTACTCAACCCTAATGATAGTCAGAACTGACTCTTTCCATGTCATCTCTGAATTTCTGTGGTGGATGAGAATTATAAATACTCCCCTCACTTTTTGTCTGCCAGTTTCCTGGCATTATTGTCTATATTCTATTTGCTAACTTGAATTAAGCTTCTTTCACAAATGTGGTGACTTACCAGGATGTGTTCCCAGATTTTGGATGAAGATCATAGATACTGCTAACCTTTGAGGTTATACATGCATGATACATTAAACATTGCTGTTTCTCCTAGAGATACTTTTAGTTCATGTATTATTTGGGACATATTGCATTCTGTAAGTTGACATATAAAACAACTAGCAATAGATATGCTCAGGTGAGCGATCCTGTCTTTACCATCTGTATAGAATGAATCCATTTTTTCTCTGTTGCAGTTTCTCAGTAAGAATGTGGCGGCGGCTGCCGTTCATTATACATATTTCCCTGTTTCTTTTTCAGCCTCAGGTTATTCTACATCCTCATTTTTTGACCAGGTTGCTCCATATCTCACAAGCCCTCGGTGGTTCCCACATCAAAAATGACTCACATTTCTTCAAAAGATGGTTCAGTACAATTTGTGACAATCTTGGGTTGTGACCGTGAATGCGAGCTGTCTCAAGTGCAGTCTACAGTAGACACTGGCATTTTTGGTCTCTGGTGTTGTGGCGTACCCCTCCTCTCCAAGTGTACCCCTACTTGGTCATTTACTGTCCGCCTGAAGTAAAGGTATTTCTTTTTTCTTTTTTAATCAAATATAACCCCAAGAAAGAAAATCTTAAACTCACAATATTGTCTAAATCAAATATATTGCTTCAAGGGTTGTATCTCTCAGCCACATCTACATATACTAGCTGACATAAGTTTTAGATAACATTATTCTTTGGGGTAGAATTTTAGGTCTCAAAAAGCGTATTGGAAAAGTTTCTCGGGCGGGGAGATGAAGGTGCAATGAGTCGAGGGGTCTTGTCTAGCACCTTGGAAAATACTCTCAGACTCTTACTTTGCTTACTTATAAGATTAGTTCTGGTGAAGCCTAACTCCCCTTCTCCAAACCGTCTTTCTCTCCCCACCTTTATAGTGAAGATCAGGGAAACCTCCACTAAGAAGCTTTTCTTGATTAGTCTCAGTATGCTTGAGCCAGCCTGTTTAAATTCTGGCCCACTATTATCAGGCTGTTGAAGACATCCGAGGGCCCAGGCACTCCCACTTTTACTGGCCACACCCCACATCATATCACATCAAAATGCACTGATATCCCACATTAACTATATGTAGATTTTTAAACTGTAAATATAATTCGAAAGGATTTTAATCCTTTTACATCCAAAATTATTTGGTTATATATAACTCACTTATTTTAAGATTGATTATAATTTCTTGGTAATTATTGTGCATCCTCAGAAATTTTTGTGATGTGAAAATACACCTTACATTTTTTAATGTAATGAAATTTTTATGAATGGTAAATTTCATAGGTAATAAAGAAGACATTAATGGAGCAGTTTATGGAAATTTAATTAAACACATTAATTCATTTTTTACGTTTTTTTCCTATTTTGCACTAATTTTTTTTTCAGATCTCAAACACAGATTCATGGAAAGCTCATAGACATGTATTTTAGTGATGTCTATGTATTAGGCATAGTCCTGGCTGCTAGAATTAGATTTGAAAAGACAAAGTGCCTGCCTTCAAAGAGTCCAAGATGTGAGGGTATCTGAGTAAATAATACCAAGTAGTGTGATCAGTGTGCTAATAAAAATAAAATTAGGGTCACACAGATGTCTGTGACCAACTACGTCCTCAGAAGAGATGATTTCGAGCACAGAGATGACTGACTTCAGTCATTGCTAGATTGAAGAGTCTTTAGATCATGATATTTCAAGGATTGTCTCATGGATTATTTTCACATTCTATTGCTTAACTAACACAATTTTGGGTTCTTACTGAAGAAACTTCAAGCATTTATCACAATGGGTTGGACATAATTTCCAACCCATTAGGCCACCCTTTGTTTTCAGGTGCCTCCCCTTCTGCTACAGTGATAGAACATGAACAGCAGAATGATTCAGTTGCATGTGATCTCCACAGAGAGCCTTCAAGGTCAGAGTTATCATTATCCCATTTTATAGATGAGGAAAATAAAAGCTAAAAGATGGTAAGTTGATTGAATTATATAATTCAGTCTCCCATCTGTTTCACCTCAGAGGCTGTAAACCTCACCACTCTATAGATTGAGACACTGAATGGCACCTTCCAAAATGCATTCCTGTGCCTCTAAGTAACAGTATGTGTTCATTTTCTCATGAATTTTCTTTGATGATGAAGTGTAAAAGGGGGTGGGGGAACCCAACTTTCTCTGTGCCCAGGAAAAGATAAAAACTTCTATCAGGAAAAGATAACTCAGACAAGGAAAAATATTGAGCACAAAATCATCTCCCAAATACTTCCAGCCTTTCCCTTAGCTTCTTTCGTAAGGTGAAAGAAGCATTTCCATCCCCACTCCACATTTCTGCCTACCTTAGCAAAAAATATTTTGCTTGATACATAATTTTTGATAAAGGAAGATTCATCAGAATAAAAAGAACTATAATATTTAATATACTTGAATGAATTTTAGGATGGTAAACAGAACAATAGAAGTATTCATATTGTAATAACCATTTCTAATGTTCCAATTCTAAGATTTTGTTAGAAGTTGATAGTAGAACTCACACAAACATCAAGCAAAAGGTACTAATAGCAAAAATTCCTCAGAGCTATGAAGATTAGTCTTTGCTGTAAGTTAGGATAATATTCTCTTAGAAGAATTTTGACTTTAGAATTGTGTAAGCTGTTTTCTTAATACATATCTACTCTCTGCCTAGGTGATATTCACGAAATAAGGCATAGATAATGCATTTAGTAACACTGAGCTGAATCATGCAAAACATAATTTGTGTGCAATTTCAGGGAGTATAAAATAAAAGTTGTTTTAAATATCATAAAAAGCAACCATAAAAATAAAGCATTCTAATCAGAGGGAAAAAAATTCAAAAGCTTGTGTCAAAAAGGAAAACAATTTACTTGTGCCGGTACCCTTAATAAGTGCCCCAAAGCGTTCCAGTGCTGTTACATTCTCTAATGATATTACAGTATGTGGCACATCTCATCTAATCTGTTAGTAAAATCCTAAAGTCACTTATGTCAGTCTCTAATGCAAGCCAAATGAGTCTTTCCAGTAATAAGAAGCTTCGCAGAATTAGTTTTCGTTTTGCAGAAAATTGCCATTGGGGCTGGCACTTTTATCTAAAAATTTCACTCGTGCATAAGCAAAAAACTCATATATTATTTGGTTACATTCCATCAGTATGAGAAATAACATTGTGAGAATTCTATGCATGCTAATGATATATAGAAATCCACCTGCTTTCAGATAAAATGAGTTTAATTTTCTGTTGCCCACTGCCTGGTTGGCCTTTCATAAATTACTTATGCACAGCTATTATTAAAATAGAGGGAAAGCAAATTAGAAAGTCCTCCTATCTCTCCACTGGATTTAGCCAAGGCAGGGTTGTGACAGCTAGAGTCAGCGTTTTTGAAAAAATTCTGCTCTCTTGAAAAATTTTGCATCTCTATACAATTCTATACCACTGTTGTAAACGTTCTGACCTGCCTTCTTACCAAATTAACCTAAATCCTTTCTATTTTTCAACATTAATGGAATCCTCTAGAGTCCTGCTGATATATATTAAAATATATTTATTGGTTAATTTGAATTCCAGCATTTTGTACCTCATTTCCAGCACTCCTGTTATATCTGAACAGCCTTGAGCTTTAGCATTTAAAACTTACAAATTAAGATACATACAGTACATCTTACAATTATCAGATCAAAACAACCTTACTTTTACTGGAGTATACAATGGCAAGTTTAACTTTCTGATAAAACAGAAAATGAAGGTTGTCTGCATGAAAGAGTTAATTGGATTTCAAAGGGTGTTTTCTAGCTGATGGTGAGAAGAGTCTTTATTGGTCAATAAATACTTGATCTCTTGGTTTAAGAACAGGTGAGAAGTTTTTATTTCCAGAGGATTTTGGAAATCACTTAAGATTCTCAATTAAATGGAGTTCCCAGTTTACTTAAGATTAATTCCTGTTAATTATTTCACTTTGTTCAACTATGATCAAAAGTTTCTTAGGATGTATCAGGTGACTATGTCTTCGAAGGCTGAATAAATGTTATTGAGGAAGCTCTACTCTTTCAGTGTCATCATGTTTAAAAAGCTATCAAAATACTATGTTGAAAATAAACCCTAACTGTAGTTCTGATTGAAAAAGATAAGGACAGCTTCCAAAGCAGTTCATAAAATTTCGGTATAAACAGGTCATTTTTTAAGATAATTACGTCCTGTGCCAGAGAGGATACCTACTGTACTCCAAGAGCATTTTAAACTAATTCCAAAAAATAAACTAAGCTTATTTTCTGCTAAGGTTCTTCTTCACAGTGTTTTGATTATAAGCTTTGTCCATAACTAAATGCAGTTTTAAAAAGAGCATCTTGATCGTATAAGTTATTGATATGAATAAAATTACAAATGAGTATTTGTGGTGTATGTGTGAGTAAGAGTAGACGGGTCTTGGGAAAGCCTAGTGGGATAGGGAAGGGAGACACATACTTCTTTTTCTTATCTCTGCTCTGAATCCAAACTAGCAATTTCCCTTTATTTTGGGAGAGCAATCTTTCAAACAGGGGTAACAAATGTGCTTACAGTGTTTTAAAACTGACACTCAAAAACAATATCAAGCAAATAAAACCTAGCAACACAACTCAAAAGGCATGTAAATGATTCTGAAAATGATGCTTCTATAAGATAGAGTAAAATATCATTTTCAGATCTATCTATAGCAATAGTATCATCTCTCCTGGTAAAGCTTGATGACAAAATGTTTGTTCCTTAACAACACCAAATGGAAAACACTATTTATGTGTCCAGAATTATTCTAAAATTTTCAGTGTATAATTATATAGTCTTATGATGCTTTTAAATCTCTTCTGAAATTTGCAAGTTGAAATTCACCAGCAATTGAGCTTTGTTAAATGTCCCAAAAAGATAAGACTACAGAGTTTGAGATCAGTCAGCTATTTGGACCATGATATGTAAATCCTCTGTTTATAAGATACTTAACTAACTAAAACTTCTTAGATGCCTTGTTTTGACCTTGGCAATGGTGATTTGAGCCATTAAAAAATCCCATGGAAGAGAAATAATCAAAGTGTCCTTATTCCTCAGAAATCTGCATTTAGTCTAACTTTTGCATGAAGAGTGAGACATCCATTCCTTTAGCTAATTTAAGGTATCAGTGTGATTGACATTGTGTAGACACAACTTCCTGTAAGTTCGAAGTGTTCTGGAATAGGAAGAGACACATGTATACTAAAACTAGAAAATAAATCAAATTATCACAATATTTCAGGCCAAAAAGACAAAATAAAGTTTTGCAAATTAATTACATGCTATTCCTCAAAAACTTTAGTTTGATTTTTTTTCCAGATGGTTTACTTTTAATTAATTCCTCATTTAATTGATGGGTTGTGTCTTTGTGAATTGCCTCAGAGGCAGCATGCATGTAGCTGTGAAAAGTTGCAAACTCTTGAATCTAACACACTTAGATTTGAAATTTGGCAATGGCCTTACCTACCTACTCTATGTTGGCTAGATACATAACTTCACTTGAGCATCAATTTATTCATTTAGAAAGATGAGATGACAATACTTTACTCATAGTTTGTTGGGTAGATTGAGTAAAATCATGTATAAAAATAATTGACTTGCTAATATATAGGTACTCAATAAACATTAGGTGCACTTAATCAACTGCAGGTATGTAAGCCTACTTTTTTGTGTGCTCTTCAGATCATAATTTTTTTGTAAAATTATTGGTATGATTTCCACATATAACTATTTAGTCAACTAGAGGTATGTAAGACCATTTTTAGTTGTTGTACTTTAGATTTTATGTGTTTTTGTCGTATATTGGTATGATCTCCATACATAATTCTTCAATATGTACATCTATGAGTAATGTAGAGATGGACTTGTTTCTCAAAAGAGAACTGGGACTTCGAACATATGACACATTTTAATACCTTCTTAAACAAAAAAATTATTGATATGTTCATTATAGCATATTTGAAAAATATAGAATATTTAAAAATTTAAATCTTCTTTTCATATTTCAAATGCACTTAAATGTGCTGTTTTCTCAGCTTTATTTTTCTACTCGTATTCAAAGTTGATGTCATATTGTATTTTCTAAGATTTGATATATATTTCACTTAATAATATAGTGCTTCACCATGACTTAAATATTTTAAAATAATATTTATATTTTGTTGTATTTCAATTATTATATTGCTGTTTTATGTAATATTTTTATATTGAAGCATAATTTTTAATGGCTGCAAAATAGCCAGTTGAGTGACCTTATAGTAATTTATCAAACCATTTACTGTTTTTAGATGCTTAGGTTGTTTATAATTTAAGACTACCATTTAGATTAATTAATAAAAGTTCTTGTCTGCATTTCTTGTTATCTTTTTAGGTTAGATAGTTGTCAACAATACAAACATTTTTAAAGATATTTACGATTCAATGACAAACTCTAGATGAGTTGTAATACTGTATACTCTCACAAGCAAACTGTAAAAATATTCTTCTTAAATCCCTCTTTTGTAAGTTGAGCACATTATTTTTCAAAACTTTTATGTTTAATAATTGAACATTTTTCTACCAAAAGTGTATGAGTACCAGTTTCATGTAAGCCTCATTAGCACTGAACATTGTCAACAAAACAAGCCATTTTATTTGTTTTGACTAAATTTATTTTAAAAATAAAAGATATATTTGTTTTTACTAGGACATGTTTTACTTCTAGTGAGTTTGAACTTTTTTCTTCTACATTTATTGGAATTTAAATGTCTTCTTAGGTGAATCATCTTTTCTTATCTTTTTTTCCTTTATCTATTGGTGTGTTTATCTTTTTTGTTATTGGTTTATGAGAACTATTTACACATTAAAATACAAACCCTTTATTAGTTTACACTTATTGTTTGCCTTTTGATATTATGATGTTTTAGAATTTTGGCATTTTTATCTTTTAAATAATAAATATTTATTTTTTAGTGAATAAAGTTTTAATGGAATAAAGTCATACTTGCTTATTTACTTATCTGTGGTTGCTTTTAAGTAACAAGGGCAGAGCTGAATAGTCACAACAGAGTATATGGCCTGCAAAGCCTAAAATATTTGTTATCTGGTCCTTTATAGAAAAAGTTTACCCACTCTGGACTAAGCCGTTACTCAACAATCATGGTGTGATTGGCCTGACTTCTGTCCTTGCTCCATCAACACATACCCACTCCAAATTTTTATGTTTTTATAGTGAAAACAAGTCCTTTTTTATTTTTAATATTATAAATTTTAGCACTTTTATAAATGTTACCTCCAAATATTTCACTCCTAGAAAGCAGAAAATTATTGCTTAAAATTAATTCTAAATTTTTATAGTTTCAAGTTTTACATTTGCACAAACTATCCGAAATTTATTTTTGAATTTAGGAAGAGGTAAGCCATTAGTTTTATTTTTCTACCTAGTTGGGCATTTTTTCCAACCCCTTGTATTAGATGTCTCATTGATTTATGGTGCTTTCCAACTTACATGACTATTTTGATCTATTTATCTGTAGGTATTATCTGCCTAACATTGTGCTCTTTTATATTATGCAAATCTCAGTTATTTTGTTAATATTTTGGCAATAATAATAGTAAATAATAAACATGATGACAACAAGTATTTCAGTCAAGTTAATGACTCATTTTCTGGGTAATCTTAGGTAAGGTGTTCCATTTGGGTTAAGAAAAATGGAAAGAATCTGTGAGATGGGGAGAATATTGTCTAGTGAACATTATCATTGAATTCTCAATAGTGGTTCTACCTTAACTCTTTAGTGGCAGATTATGATAGTCTTATCACACTTAACAGCAGTTGGTTTAGATAAGGTCCTGTCTAAACCAATTTGGGCCAATAAAACTTGAGAAGAGTCTTGCTGAGGCCTTCTGGGAAAGAAGCTTCCTGTGTCTATTAAGATTGGGAGTAGTATATTTCTCTTTCTCTCTCTGATATATATGCATGCACACACACACTGCCCTCAAACATGGACAAGGAATCCTGTTGCCCTGGCTACTGTTGGCAACCAGCTTGAGATAATGAGGCAAGTCAGCCTGAGGACCAAAGACCAAAGCTGACTCAAAGAGAAGAAAGAAGCTAAGAAAATCACATGAAGTGGAGCCTAGTACTCTGATATACTTTGTCTGAAGCCCACATTACCTCTGGCTGATTACTGTTACTTGAAACTGAAAACACTGTGACTGATACATATTAAGTCTTCTGAGTCTAGTGTGATAATCAAATAAAATCATGATTCTGCTGTAGACTATCACCAGGCACATGGCAATTGTCAATAAGATACCTTTAGGTACAAAAATGTTGCTGCTGTTGTGCATGAGTTAATTGATCTTACATCTCAGTTAGTCTAAAGTGTTTGAGCATGCAGCTTTAATACATTTATTTATTAGAAGCATTCCTCTACAAATGTGTATTTGTAATGTCTATTATATACATTATAAAATGCACAGAATTACCAAGGAAATAAGAAGTGATAAAAATGAAATAATTACTTTAAAAATAATTTTGTTTATTTACTTGTTACAGAAAACTCCTTTATCTCCACTAACATCATCATTATCATTGCTAAATTTATTTACTTTATAAAAATGTCTGCTGGGTAATACCCAATGTCAAATATTTATCATCTCAGTAAAAGTCAACAAACTTAGAACAGTTGTCATGTTTAAGCTTAAATACTTTTTTAAGTACTTTTTGGAGAGACTACTAGCAAGCATCTGTAATATACCAGGATTTCTTTTTTTTTTTTTTTTTTTTTTTTTTAAGACAGTGTCTTGCTCTGTCACCCAGGCTGGAGTGCAATGGTGCAGTCTCAGCTCACTGCAACCTCTGCCTTTTAATTTACCAGAATTTTTATAGTCGCTTCCAATCTAACTCTATATACTGTGAAGATTCCATTCTTTAAAGTAATACCTGTATGTTCATTTATCCTCAGACATAGACTGCAATAGACCATAATATGCTAAAAGCTTGTAGATGAATTAGAGCTTTCATGTCAACCCTCTGACTTGCTAAAGTCTTACACGTCCTCCAGGCAAACTGATAAATGTTTTATGAAAGGCTGAACAAATTTGGATGCCAGTGTCAACCATTTATTAAATATTAATATAATTAATTTTATTTCTTTTTAAGATAAACATAAATATGTATTCCTAATTTCTTCTTACCTGTCAACAAATTGTCTTATGCTCTCCTGGCTTGTGAGCCCCCACACTGGAATCCATTAATTAGATATAAATCATTAATTTTCACAAAAAATTAACAAAGCCTATATACAAATCTTTTTTTCAGAAACTGTCATCATGAGATAATATGTCAAAACAATTTAAAAACAAATTCTAAGTAATAAATTATTCCAGTTGATAAACTGTTATGAATGTAGTGGGTCTGGTTATCTCAGCCACAGTATGGATTACAAACCTTGCCGTTGTAGTCACAAGCAGGAACAAGAGTAGTCAGGGCTAACATGGAAACTGAGGAAAAGCAATGCTAACCCCGTGATCACTTCTGCGAGTTAGGGGAGAGAACCAGAAGTTTCTCATGGTATAACAAAACCACATACACTATGATCTTAAATACTTTCCACGTCAGCAGAGAGCCAATAATACTGTATATTTGTAGAGTTGAGCTGGTTTGAAAATTAAGGTAGAAATACAGTTAGATCTGGGTACTTTGAATTCTTGGCAAGTGAGTTATACTTTTAAAGGTAAACTTTTGCTTCCTAAGACTAAGCTCTTGATAACCCTTTAATATGTATTTCAAGAATTCTGATAGAAAATTTTTCCAGTATGAGTGTCAATCTTTTGTTTACTAACAACGCAGACATTTTCAAGAGTCTTCAGTAGGAAATAATAGAGCCTCCTCTGAAGTGTATAAGACCATTTACCAAATCCTTAAAAGCCTCTACACACCTGCCTTTTTGGAGGTCTTGCTTTACTTTTTATGGTATTTCTGCCTTTTCCTTTTCTTCGATATTGTCATTTCCTATTAAAACACCAAAGTCTGTTTGTAGAAAATATCATACTACAACCCTTCTCTCCCTTCCTAATCTGCTGCTTCAAATCATGTTTGACCTGGGAACAAGTTAGAAATGTCCATTAAGAAGCAGATGGGTTTTGATTACTGATATAGAGTCTCTCCTATGAGCAAAGTGTATACATTTTACTGTCTGGGTGTTATAATACACATTTCAACTGAACTTTTCTTTTTCGCTTTGAGATTGGTGAGGAGGCTAGAGACCCAAGCTTCAGAGTGTGGGCAAACTGTTCCTCAGGCATGTAGTGCTTCCTGCTCTTGCTTTTGACTTCTTGTGGGTGCATGCCTTCAAACCTGTCATGAGTTGATTGTGAAGTCTTAACTCATGCAGGATAATTATAACACATTTCCTGTCTTCCCAGTTTCTCAATTTTTTTTTCTTAGAATATGGGATTTTGAAAGTCATGAAAACATCCTAAGACTTAGCAGGAAGGAATCCCACACTGAAACACAAATGGTACATTATCAAATTTTTATAATTCCTTCAGTCTAAAACCAAATTTACAGAGTACTCATTGACTAAGAATTGTTTCTGTTTTTGTTCTAGAAACTCAAGGTGACTGCCTAAATTTTTGGCTAAAATAAAGTAAGAGGCAAGTGAATGAAATAGTAAATAAATAAAATCAGATGTAGTGTTTGTCCCAAAGTAACTTTCAAATTACTTGAATATTTGCTAAAATTAGAGTTGACAGAGTTCACGCTATATTTAAAGCATCTATTACAATAGATTTCTTTTCTTTTTTGCAATTTAGAAATTACTAAGACTTTTTCTTTGGGTAGTTACAGAAATGTATTGATCCTACAGAATGAAGTCCAATACTACTACTTTTTGTCTGTTTAGTATTTCAGAATTTCTGAAGCATTTTCTCCATAACTTAAGTTATTTAATTCTCAGAAGAATGCCAAGAGGCAAATGGGGTAGTTATTATAACTATTTTACAGGTAGGAAAACTGAGCCACTTTAGACTGGTTAGGGACTGACCAGGTCACGTAGATGGCTTATGATTGGCAGGACTGGATGGGAATGCTAAATCTAGCCCAGGGCTTTGTATCCTTCAGCATACTGCCTTGGGATACAGTTCATATAGATCCTGATATGAAAATGAATGCCTAATAAAAAACTATTGATTGACTGACTGACTGATGGGTAAAGGAGCAAATCTTCATGTATTAAGTAAGAAGAGATTGCAAAGGGTCTCACAATAGGCCTTGAGGGAACCTGGCTTGCATCAGCGTGTTTTCATCCTCAGCCACTCTTAGGTCCCGTTCTTACTGTCCATGAAATGGGCCCAGGAATACTCCTTTTTGGCAGTAGCAGGAGCAGTCACAGCTGTATGTAAACAAACTCTGCATTTAACTAAGATTGAAGAGGGACTATAAAATGAGTGGCAAAGGGAATCATCTTCCTACTGATTAAGCTGAAAAAATGTTCAAGATTCAGGGCAGGCCTTTGGCTCCCTATCTATGTGGAAAAAGAACACTGGAATAGACGAGGAATTCTACCTTGCCACTTTGGATTTTGGGAGAGGCCATTACGATGATATATCACGTATCAATACATACAACATTCAAAAATAACCAGTCCCTTGTCCCCAGAAGTGAATTTCCTGTTTTATTTAGCATGGAAGATATCCTCGAAACTTAGTAAAGGGCATGCCACAGTATTAAGAACTCTATAATTAATGTTGGCCAGGATTTGAATTTAAATCCTTTACTTTTCAGGGTCTAATTAAAGTCAGACATTGTTATGAGTGGAATAAGACATTTTCCTCGCCAACCACATATTAATAGTTTCATGTGTAAGGGTTTTATGTTAAAAGTTTAAAATATGTTTGAAATAATGTGTTTCCCTTTGAAGTCAGGAAGAGTGAAAAGTTATCTTGTCTAAACATAAAAGGAAATCACCTTTGATAAAAATGGTCTTATTAGGGCAAATATTATTTTATCGCTTCACAATTCTGAGTGGATCTAAAGTACACTGCAACACTGTAAATATAATTATAGACACTATATAAAAATAACTGCTATAGTCTAAATTATTAATTCATTTAGATCACATCTTTTGCTATTAAATGAAACTCTTCGGGGAATGATGTTAGTATCTGCAGATAGCTTAACAGCAAAACTGTTGATGTGACATAGTTGTATACTCCAGTGCTTAATTTCAGATTTTACTTAAACTGTGAAAGGTAGTTTAATATATATATCATAGAAAATAAGCTATAAGAAAATTAGCTGTTGATGTTTACTACATACTCTAGAAAGTAAATACTGTTTATTTTCAGTCAATTATTTCTTCCAGAATTATAAATTATATGTGTTAATGGAATTAATACTTTAAATGCCAATAACATCTTTCTCCCTAATAATTGAAATGGTTTTACATCTATTACCTCGTCTCTTAACATCACTATATGTGCTTCATCAATGCTGTATGTAGAAACTTGAAAAAATATATTAAAAAAGAATAGAAGTATATGTGCTCCATTATATTTCAAACCTACAAATAAATGCTCATTGAAAAGGGCATTGTAAAACTGAATTGAAAAGAAAATCTCATAATCTCTGAAATCTATAAACTGCAAAAATTATAAAAAAGCAAAACTCCACAACTACTGTTTCATACAAGAATAATCTTCAAATTTCATGAAGAAGAAACACTAGTTGGATTATTTAAAATCCAACTAGTATTGAATGAAATCATCAGGTATAAATAAAACAGCCAAACATGCTTTAAAATGAGCTTTCAATTTTCATGCTCATACAAGCTTATAATCTTCTGCCCCACGTCGTCCCTGATCCTAGGAAGAAAGGATCAAGTTCTTTTGCTCTTTTTCTCTGTTTTGTTAAAATAGAAATCACAGATCTTAGGAGAAAGGGGGCAAGGAAGTAGATCAAAGGACAAAGCTGAAGACCAAGTGGACTGAGAAGATGGAATACATTTTCCCAAACACTGGTGTTCTCTGGAGTTGGCGTATCAACAGCTGGTGTAATAGTCATATAATTGTCCTTCATTTCTATATCCTTCCTAAAACTAGATAAATGGCCTATTAATTTCAGAAAGTGTGTAACTGTCACAAAGCCCTCATATTAAGGTTCAGGACACAAAATGGAATATATGAGCAGGCAGAAATATGCACCTTAAGATTGAACCTGGATGATTTACCTTTTGACTGTCACCACCAGCAAATCCTGAAATTAGATCCCTTGAAACTTATGGTTTTCTTTGGCAGCACAGGAGTTAAGTCTTCTTCTAACTTGCCCTAGGTTCTTCTCAGGAACAGGGAAAGCAGTTCTCCCAAATCCCAAGTAAGTTATTCAAGACAACATAAGGCAGAGCTATATTCTTCTGCTGAAGAATTTAACATGACTCAAACCATAAGGAAATCTAAAGAGGGCTGCCAAATTATTTTGCTGCTGTCCTCCCCCACCAAAAAAGAGAGATGAAAATGGAAGATTTACAAAGCAAACTCCAGTGTATGGGATATATACATCCATATATATAGATACATACACACACAATTTTTTTTTAACCTACCACTTTGTCTTATTTGCATGAGCACAAATCACTTTCAACTTAATGCCAGAGAAAAAGGCAACATTCCCCGTGATGACGTGCTGAAAAGCTCACTGTATTTGTTTGATAATGGATTTTAGTTCATTGTCATGTACTTTACTCTTCAACAGCAGGAGCACTTCAGGGTAAAGAAACAGGCTTTTACCACACTGGAACAAAAGCTATATAAGGGAAAAAAAATTCTCAGCAGATGGAATAGTATTTGCATTTGCACAAATAGTGCTTTTTAGCACAATTCATATTACTCCATTGTGAGCTAAAGTAAGCCAGATGTGTCTACAGCATGCTGCAGACGTGGAATCGGCTTTTTGTCTGTCACACTCAGAGGTCCCAACCTTATGATATCTTTGTACTTGTATATCCATTAGTTTTATTTCAGTTACTTATCAGAAGGAAAAGAAAAAATGGCACTATGCAGTTAAGAGGACCATTGCATGGAGGACTAAATTAACTGTTTTTTATTTTCATGAATGAGGATCAAATAGGTTTCGGTTGTCTGAATATCTAGATGATGATATAAAATTAAAATGCAGAATGTAAGTGTAATAAAAGTTGTTTCTCCATGATTACATTAAATAATCTTTGACATATATATTTTTCTTAAGTATCTCTCATGCAGAGGAGATCAACATATGACTTTACATGATTAAATAGAATTTTAGGTCTAAAGAAATCTTTGACACAAGTCTGACTTTCCCATTCTACAAATCAGGAAACTGAGGCTCAGGAACTAAAGTGACTTGTAGAGGACGGCATAGTCAAGAGTGGAGCCTGGTCTGTTGACCTTGAATCCAATCCTGTACCCATGTATCCGTATTTTCTGTAATCTTTTACTTGGGCTCCAAGATCAAACAGGTTTGATAATTCAAGCTTCAAAAAAGTTTAACAAATTTTTCTCAGCCAGAAAATAATAAGCCACATAATCCAAATTTACTTTCCCTGGACCTTCTTTTTCCACAATACATACCAAAGGCCACTTGTTTTGTAGAATGTCTTTTGGAGGATAGCAGTGAAGTGCTATACCTCCTACAATGAAAAGACAATAAACAAAATTAAGAAAATCACAGGGAATAAAACCATGGATGACTTCAAATTCTGGTATAGATAAAAATTACGGTACTCAGTTGAATTTAAAACAATGAGTGGTATTTTTAAAGATTGCTAGAAACTCTTATTAACTAACATTTATTTATCTCATTTCTTAAATAAGCCTCTGATTTCCAGGTTATATAGCATGCTTTGTATAAAACAGTGAGCTTATCCTCCATACCAATAGTGAAATAGGGGCTGTGCCTCTGTGCTGATGATAGAACAGTGGCTGTTCTCTGCTAGTCCCCCAGGGACTAGTAGGTAAACCAAGAGTCATTTGTATTTGTATTCAAGATGCCTCTTTCATTTGTCCATGCAATCATTCCATGATATGATCAAACCTCTACTAGAAATCAGGCACTGCATTGAGAGACCAAAAAACACAAACAAAATGTAAACAAATAAACATATCAAGAAAAAAGGTTATGATAAAATGCTATTACTGTGTATTCCACACCATATATTATCACAGCATACTTTATGATACCATAATATGCGTGAGTGCCTATAATAGGATGCTGTGGGAGCATGAAGTGTTATACAGACCAGGCGGTCAAGGAAAGCTTCCTGGAGAAAAATGCATATGCGCTGAGATCTGTAGGACAACCAGATGTCAGTTATTGTTAGGCACAAGGGAGAGGGAGGAAGAAAAAGCACTGTAGATGCATAGTAGACATAGAAACTCAGCAAGAGGTGAGGGAGGGCATGGCATGCTCTAGGGGTTCAGGTGCAAGCGTATCCATGTGTGGAAAGGAAATAGAAGATATAAGGCTGGAGAAATAACAGACCCCAGAAGATGTGGCTTTCATGAACCACGTTAAGAAGTTATCCACTGAGCAGTGGAATGGGAAGCCTGTGAAGGGTTTTGCTTTGTGAGATTTACACTTCAGGATGATAACTCTGTTTCTTACATGAACCAAAGGGGCAGGGGGCAAAGAGGCTGAGAGCATGCAGACAAGTCCAGGAAATAGGTGGTGGTGAACTGAGCTAGCATAGCAGTGGTGGCAGTGAAAAGAAGCAGACAGATTCAAGGATTTTCAAGAAGGGGACAGGGACAGTTCTTAGAGTTGGATGACCTGTGTGGTCCAAGAAGAGAGAAGACTAACTGATGTGTGTGGTTGGGTCACTGTTACTTACTTTACTTAGTTACCTTCTGTTTATGTTTTTCTCTAATCGCTTGACAACAAAGAAGAAAAAGTACCTTTTAATTTAGCAGTGCATTTAGTGTTTTTAATGTAGCAAATGTGCATAATTTGCAAAAGTAGAGAGAAGAAAATAAACATAATCTCCCTCCCTTCCATTCAGAGACAGGTACTTTTAAACTATTTCAATATACAGGTATTTCTAACTGTCCAAATTCTTGTTATCTGAATTCAGAAACTGATATGAGTTTGGATGGCATGAAATATTTGTATTTCCTTCCAATCTTTTAATGTAGACATTTCACAAAATTGGCTACAAGCTAAATGTGTGGTTGTGCACTGATTTTCTATTTAACGTTATATTTATACATTTTCTTATGTCATAATATAATCTTTAAAAACATGATTATGCTGACTGGACAGTTACCCCCTGTACTGTAATTTATAAACCATTTCCCGATTGAAGAGCATTTAGGTTATTTTTCGTTTTTTTTTGGTATAATAAATACTGTAGCAATGAACATGTTTTTATGCAGTATTAGCCTTTGTTTCTTTAGATTAAATTCCTAGAAGTGGAATTGCTAAATTGAATTATTCACATCTTTAAGTCTCTTAATAGATAATGCCAAATTGACCTGATGTTTTATATGAATATTTTGAGTGTTCCCAGAAAACAATGAGTGTTCCCAGAAAATAGAAACATTTCAAAAATGTCCTTAAATCAGGGATCCATACCAGTTATTGAAAGAGGAGAAAATGTGACCACTTGCTTTGTTAGTCATTTCAAATAGAGCAGTAGGTGTACCTCTCATAATCAGCAATTGCCTGATGTCTGTTCACACCAACTGAACATGCAGCACCTATCACAGCCCAATAGAGTGGGGACGGTGAAAGAGACCTAGTGAGGAGTTCATCAATTTGTGACACAGTCAGTGGAGAACAAATAAGACAATACATAATCAAGCATTTTGACTACGTATCTACTCACACACTAATTCAGCGCACATTTCCTGAGTGACTGCCAGATACTTTGTTAGAGAACAGAGGTACAAAGATGAATGGCACAGAACCTGCCTTCAAAAGTCTGGTAGGTAGAAGCAGACTTATACTCCAGTAATATCTACCATTAGTCTAGTGTTGTCTATGTGCTACTCTCTATATTATTAAAAGATTCACTGTTACCTTCTTTATTCTTGAAACAATCTTGTGGAGGAAGTATTTTTCTCAACCCCACTTTCCCCAAGCAGAACCCCACGTCCTTGCCTTTTTTTTTTTTTTAACATAGGAGAAAACCATGACTTGGGTAATCTGCCCAAGGCCACATGAGCAGTGAATTGTGGAGTGGAAATCCAACTCAGATCTGCATGAAATCTGAAGTCTGTTTTCTTGTCCCGGTGCTATAGAATAAGAATATTACAAGAAGTATAAAAAGAATATCATCGTACAAAGCCCCCGGGGCCTGGCACAAAGGTTGAAATTCTGCTAGTGGGTGAAAAAATGGAAGATCCAACAAAGGATCCTGGAGATATGATGGTTGTGCAGTGTCATCTGGGAAGAATATGCGTTTATGAGATAGACGAAGGAAAAGGACCACTTCAGGTTGAGGAGTTATCATGAACAAAGGCCTGCTCTTTAAATGCTGATGTTTTAGACTATAGATAGTCCATGTTCCACCATCTTTTACTTCTCATTTTATGGGCTGCCTGGGAACAATCTTATCCACTCTGGAGGCTGTAAGCACTGCCATAGATATACTTACTTTTAAGCCTACATATTTACTGTGACCCTCCTACAGATCAGCAGAACTGTATTCTTTTTTTATTTTTTAATTTTTCTTTTTTTAATCTTCCAGAGCATCCCTGCAAAATGAACTGTGTTCTTAACAACCCACTTGTCAGGTGTGTTGGCTCATTTCTGTAGTCCCAGCTATTCGGGACACTGAAGAGGGAGAATCACTTGAGGCCAGGAGTTTGAGACCAGCCTGGGCCACACAGTGAGACCCCATCTATGCAAAGAAAACCCCCAAGAATTAGCCAGGCATGATTGTGTGTGCTTGTAATCCCAGCTACTTGGTGGGCTGAGATAGGAATATCACTTAGCCCAAAAGTCTGACGCTGCCATGAGCTATGATGGAGACACTGCACTCCCATCTGGGCCACAGAAAGAGACCCTTTCTCTAAAAAACAAACAAATAAGCAACAAAACCCCAACTGGATGGCTCCATTTGGATATTCAACAAGTACTTCAAATGAAACATGATTTGTTCCTTCCAGTCAGGTTTTCTTCCTATGCTTACTTAAGTTAACCGGATTTCAGAATCTTCTTAGATTTCTGTTCTTCAACATTTAAAATCCATTGATAAAATCGACAGGAATCTAGCATCACTAGATTTTCATTCTTAAATATCTCTTGACTTTGTCTTTGCTTCTTGTCCTCACTGCCATGCCTTAGTTCAGGCTCTTATTATTTCTCACTTGGAATATTGATTTCTAATGATACTGATGCAATGTAGCATTGACACGGTAAAGTGTAAAGAGCATAAACTTTGGAGTTTAACAAACCTTTAGAATGACATTTCCAACTTTTAACAGCTAACTAAATTTTTGGAGACTTACTTATTTGACTCATTGATTTTTTCCCTCTGTAAAACAGGGAATCATAAAATCTACATGTTAAGGTTATTATAAAGATTTAATATGATAATGTGCATAAAGTATCCAGCACCATGCCTTGTATACAATAAGTGTTCCATAAATGGCAAGTGCCTTTTCTTTCAAGTTGGGACATTTTTTTAGTCATTCAATGAAAGAGATGCAGTTTGAATGAGCCTGAACAAAAGGACGATAATATTGATACATGTAATTGAGTGTTTCAAGACATTGTCAATCCAGGGCCAAAGCAGTGTCAATAGAGTTCTGCCTCCATTCTTCCTCTCACCTCCATTTTCTCATGTGTTGGCTTCAATATAACAGTGGGATGGGTGCTGGGAAGTTAGTCTACATCCTTAGCGAATGCTATCTGAAAGGATCCAGGTATTAAATCTTAGAAGGGACGCACATTAGTTCTGCTTGAGTTACATGCTTCCGCATTCACGTGCTTACCCATGAACTCATCACACTGTCCCGGGAAATACAGCACAACAATAGCCCAGCCTTGTGGTTATGTGGGATGCTGTGATTGACACTCCAGCCAGGACCATACGAAGTGAAGGAGAACTTCTTCCCAGGAAATTAACACTTTCAGACAAAACAAAGAAACACTCCTGACTTATCTTTCCTACTCAACTTCTGGTCTTCTGCATTTCTGTCCAGTATATCCTCCACGATATAATCAGAGTTATCTTTATAAAATATAAAGTATATTCTGTGGCTCTCAAAACCTTAAAAACCTATACATTGAACATGGGGCCAGCATCTTTATAGAGCTCAAATACTCACACCTATCTGACCCCAACCAACCCTCCATCCTTTCCTGTTGCGTTTAACCAATACCACCCATTTCTTTGATACACACTTTTCCCCTCTTCCTGTTCACTCTGCTCTCTCCCCTGCTTAGCGTGACCTTTTTCTCCATGTCAGCTCAACAGTGGCCAGTCTGTCTTCTAGGCTGCAATGGAATTCATTCTTTTCATTTATCCAGAACCTCTCTTCCTGTAAGAACCTGTTTTGTTCTCACTGCGACAAAGTGTTTTTAGAAGGCTTGTCATCCCAGCAGCAACTCAATTCTGGTCACTGACCCAGACCAGGCAAGTCATCCATTTTGCAGCCGCAATGATTGGTCCATGGATAAGTAAGTAAGCAAATGTGCCAAGTGGAATCCTTTCTAGACTGAAGTTGGGCAAGAGTTACTCTTTCCTTCTGAGTCATTAATTTGGAATTATGTTAGACCAAAGCTGCCAGAAAACATGTTCTTCAACACAAGGAGAAAGCTTATGTGCTGCAGGAGAAAATGAGGCCAACATGCTTCATGATCAAGGAGAATCAGAGAGATAGCTTAAGGAGTCAAAGAGACAAAGAGAGTCTGGGTGTCCCAGACCATGTTCCAACAGTGCCAACCCATAATCTCTGTTTAGTTTTTTCTCTTAAACTACTTTGAATGCAGCCTCTGTTACTTGAAAGAAATTCTCTTCCAGGTCCTGCTTAAATATTTCTTTCACTCGGATGCCTTTCTGGACTGTGTCTTTATAGACCTCTTTTATTACACTGACTACTGTCTGCTTTTGAGAAGGTATGCATAAGTATTCAATCATTCCACTAGGTTCATTCATTCAGTAATGCTGGCCAAATGTGACCATATTTCCGACTGTGCTAGGCTGAAAGCTTGACTCCTACCTACTTAGCATAAAGCTTGTTGTAAAGTCGAGTTTTGAAAAATATGTATTGAATTGAATTGTGTAAGGTCACTGAAAGACCTTTGTGTCTGCACATTGTGCCCAGTGACATATATTTCTCTCTCCATTCTAAACTCTGCACTGATAATAGAATCACACATGATTAAAATATTTCACTGAAAATGCAAATGTTGCAAAAAATATATGAACTGGAGAACATGAGTTACATTCAAAGTGGAAAAAGGTTAGGTTTTCAAATAATAAACTCAAGCCATTTCTGTGTCTTACCTCTAAATAGCAGGTACAAATTGGTTTATTTGCATTTTCTTGGTTAATTACACATTTTGGAATGATCTTTCCATGTGGGAGTCATTGATAACAGGATCTAATTCCAGAGACCAAAGTGCCATTAGTTTCATGGAATTGAAGCATTTTCAGAGGTTGGAGTCAAAGCCTGGGAATTAGAAATCATGGGTCTTAATTACATCTTGGTCACAGATTGGTTGTTTTCTTGGAAGCACACAATCTCAAAAAATTCAAGTGCCTGTAAAATGAAGATGAGGATCTTTGCTGCCTTCAACTCAGACCTTTATAGAGTTGAATGAAATATTACCTATAAACACCTTTGAAATCCTAGGATGGCATGCGTTAATTACTTTCCTAAGCCTTTAAATCCAGGGGCTATTTTAGCATTATGAACCAATAGGTAAATTGGACTATGCTCTTGTAGAACTTTTTTTTTTTATTAAATGGATTGCTGTCTGCTGTGATTAAGATCTCTTGATACAGTGATACACAATCTAGTTATTTGCAAAGAAGTAAAAGGAATAGGGAAGAAAAGGAGGCAGACCTGAACTGGGTACCTACATAACACCAGTTGGGTGTTGGACTAGCTCTTTACCTACCTTTAATCCTTAGCAAATTTTTATGAGATAGAGAAAACGTTTACCCATAATGAAAGGAAACCTCAGATACCTCAAGTAATTTTCTTTAGGATCATGCAAGGAACAACTGAATGGTGGTCTGTGTGCTGGTCTTTTGTTGAATTAATTATTATGTAAAAAGCGCTAGGCTTTCGGTTCTGGCAGACTCAGCTGTTTACTTACAACGTTTAATAAAAAGTAGCCACCCATTATGGGTGTCTTATCAAAAGCAGTGCTATATATTTTATTGTTAATTATTGCCAACCATAAAAGGAACTTTAGGCTTTAGGGCATTTTTGCTTTATCAGAGTGGCTCATAAACTTAGAAAGTTAGCCCTTGATTTCGTCTCTAATTAGGACTAGGAATGCTATGGGCAGTCTTTCTTAAACGACAGGTTAGGCATCATATTTACTTTGAAATCTTGTTGAAAAACCCAGCCCTGAATCCACTTCATGTAGACTCTGACTCTGGAGAGAGAGAGAGAGAGAGAGAGTGAGAGAGTGTGTGTGTGTGTGTGTGTGTGTATGTTTACAATCTCCTCTCTCAGTTAGGAAATTATGATCCAAAATGATATATTTCTCTGGGAAAAGACTCAAGCCGGTTCTGTGGAGGCAGATAAATGCAGGAAACCCTGTAAAACTCAAGTTCTCTTTAATGTAACCTGGATTCCCTAAACTCACTTTCCAGTGGCAGATGTTTCTAAATCAGCTTCAGAACTGACCTGCGCTTCATAAAACCCGTTTGACAGAGTCAACACCTGGACCCAACACATCCTCATTTCTCGTTCTGGCACAAGTCAGAGCCAAAATAGTTAACAGAGGTGAAGAGGCAGCACTCTGGGTCAATACGTGAAGCAGCTAAAGTGAGAATCCTCTGGCAAGCCAAAAACCTTACCATGAAGGAGGCTGCACCCCATTCAACCACCAGATAAGACAGGATAATACCTTCATGTTTCACTTGGCCAGTTCATAATGTACCACTCGGAAGGAAGCACGTCTGTCAAGCTTGTGACTGCATTATCTGATTTCCTTCACACAGCTCCTGCGATGCCCCCATTGTGTGGAAAGTGCATTACTTGTTGGAGCAGTGAGGCTCAACCAACGTGGAGAGCAGTCCTGGGGAGATTATGGTGAAGGGCAGTGCGGCTCCGCTAATGCTAGGCCTGGGGAGAGGTAGTGAGGTGTCTAACAACACAAGCCCTGCTTTACCTCACACAACCAGACCCAGTTGAAACGCCGGTTCAGATTGTGGTGGACAACTCTATCGGCAAAAGACAGCTAGAGTTTTTCCAAACCTGTTTCTTTTGAGCTCAGAGGAAACAGTGTTAGGAGGTGAATACCACTCTCTTAATTTCATCTATTGAAAAAAAAAAAGGGTGTGTGTGTGTGTGTGTGTGTGTGTGTGTGCATTCATCATTCCTTATGTTGACATGTAAACATGGAAGTCTTTTTTGGAAATAGTTGTAGAATGAGTGCTATGGGATAAAGGTATTTCATTGATATTCTTCTTGCACATAAGACACACAATTTAACCTGGTAATCCTTTCCCATGGAGGCTGGCAGTCATCAAACAATATAGCATGGGCTTCTGATGATAATTAGGGTGTGTGAGGGTCCACATCTTGATTTAAGAGTTTATCTACATTTTGTAAAAGCAAATAGTCTACAACGTAATTAAAACAATTGGTATATATTGGCTCTGAGTTTGAAACAGTTTCATATAAATCATTATTTTTTTAACTGAAATAGATATGCTAACCACATTGATTATGAAAACTGGCTTTAGAAAACCATAGGGATTATTTAAAACATGCAGAGTTTAACAAATTTAAATAGATGCAGTCATAGATGATACCCTGCTTTTCCTCATCTTCCTGCCAAAGAAAAATTTTAATTCTTCGGGTGAGAATACCACATAGAAAGTACATAGCAGCTTTACTAGAGAATCTCACATGCACATTTGTGTGTGTGTGTGTGTGTGTGTGTGTGTGTGTGTGTGTGTGTGTTGAGATGGAGTTTTGCTCTTGTTGCCTAGGCTGAAGTGCAATGGCACCATCTCGGCTCATGGCAACCTCCGCCTCCCAGATTCAAGTGATTCTCCTGCCTCAGCCTCCCTAGTAGCTGGGATTACAGGCATGTGCCACCATGCCCGGCTAATTTTGTATTTTTTGTAGAGAAGGAGTTTCTCCATGTTGGTCAGGCTGGTCTCAAACTACCGACGTCTGGTGATCTACCCACATCGGCCACCCAAAGTGCTGGGATTACAAGCATGAGCCACCGTGCCTGGCTACATTCTTTTTTTAAGAGATAAGGTCTCTCTCTGTCACTCAGGCTGGAATGCAGTGGCACAATCATAGTTCACTGTAGCCTCAAACTCCTGGACTCAAGCGATCCTCCCACCTCAGTCTCCCAAGTAGCTGGAACTACAGTTGTGTGCCACTATGACCAACTTGTTTTCTTATTTTTTTTTGTAGAGACAGAGTCTAGCTATGTGCTTAGGCTGGTCTTGAATTCCTGGCCTAAAGCTATCCTCCCACCTCGGCCTCCCAAAGTGCTGGGATTACAGAGGTGAGCTACTATGCTTCACATGCACTTTTAAAAATGAGCATTGAACAATAACAATGGCTATTAATAAAAATATCAACGACTGAATAACTACTATGTGCCCTACATAGTGGTGTTTTACATATGTTATCTCAGGTAATTATCTCGAAAACCCTATATACTGATGAGGAAAATAAAGCCTATAGACTTCAAGGTCATATGGCTAAACTAAGTGGTGGATTTAGGAATGGAACCAAAGAGGACTGATGCCTGGAACTTGGCACTGAACCATTATTCTATCTTAAAGTCACTAACGCCATCAACAGAATGCAGAGATGTAGCAAAAGGAGTTAAATGGCTTGTCATTTTGATTGATCTGGGGCAAGATTTTCCAAATTCTCAGTAAGAGTTATTCAGATCACATCATATCAGCATTAAAACAAACCAAGTAATACTTCTTGTTTGCCAGCATGATATTAACAAAGGATTGACCCGGGAGATTAGACTTCCAGTTAAAGTTTGTTAAAGTATGGCTGTTCCTATAAATATACAATGTAAGCACCACCCCACTGTCTGAAAGACCCCAGACATATTCCATTACAACCTCCTTAGATTACTTTTAAATAAGATTTGCTATTTAGAAATATATTTTCATTATTTGAAAAAAGAAAAAATATTCAATAAAAAAACCACCTATCACCTCATCACCCGAAGACCACTGTTTATTTTTTGTTTTTCCTCTAGTTTATTTGTATATTCTTCTAGTTCATTTCTGTGCCTGTATATGCCTACTTTTAAAATAAAACTTAGATATGTTATAATATTTACTGTCTTTTATTATCAATATATCATATACATGATGTTAATACAGTACTTGCTTCCTCTACAACGAAGTATTTATTTGTTACAGAGTGCCATATGAATTTACAACCGTTTCTTTCCGCATTTTTATTATATGAACAGAGCTATACTGATAACATCTTGTGCATATAGATAATTACTTCTCAAGAATTGATTTCTAAAATTAAAACTACTGGCTAGTGCAGTGATTAAGGGCATAGATTCTGTAGCTACAACTCAGCTTCACACCTTAAGAACTGTGAAATTTTGGGAAAATTATTTAGCTTCTAAGTGCCTCAATTTCCATTTCTACAAAATAAAGATATTAGTACCTACCTCAGAGTGTTGTCATCATTTTGTTTTTTAATATATGAAAAACACTTAGAGCAGTGACTGGCACACTGCAAACAACATAGATATTTGTAAAATAAAAAAGTAAGTACCGGAGCAAAGGATATGCATCTTTTAAAAGACTTTGATAACATATTACCAAATTAACTTCCAGAAAGAGTCTACCAGTCGTTATTCCCTACAGCAGCATGTAAGTGAAAGGTACTCATTTCCTGCCCCCATGGAATAGTGGTTATGAGTATGAGAGATCAGATCACCTTATCTGAAAATCTGACTCAACCACGCAGTAACTGTGCCATCTGGGAAAGCGATTTGACCTTGCTAAACTTCAGTTTTCCTTTTTTGTAAGATGGTGATGACAATAAATGTCTACCTCATAGGATTATTGTGAAGCCAAAATGAGATGCTATAAAGTGCTTTAAAAAGTGCCCAGTATAGAGTAAGGGATCAATAAATGCTGTTAGTCTATGTTTGCTGTCTCTTCATTTCAAAGATGAGGAAAATTAAGACCAGAAAATATGGCATCTATGGCTGAAGCTCTAAGGTAATAGGTCAAAATTACACAGGAAATCAAGTGAGATAAAAAGAAATATTTAGTTCTGGATGATAAATACTTTCTGCTTGACCGGCCAATATGGATATCCTTTAAAAAATGTCAGGATGCCTTCCTGTGCCTAGTGCTCAGCATATGTTCATCAGAGACATGTACAGGGGAACTGAAAGGATGGTTACTAAACTTGTCAGTGTGAGTGCAGAAAGGGGGGAATTTCGTCTTGAAAGAAAGAATCAAGAAAATGTGATTTTACAAGGAAAAATAGTAGTCTACGTATCAGAGTCCTTTGAATAAAATCAGTTTTCCAAGTCCCAGATGTGGAGCGAGTGATTGTGCCCGAACCAGTCAGCAAAAGTTGTATTAGCCACTCAGTGCAAAGCAACAACTAAAACCATCTGACAACGAACGTGATTCCACAGACAAAATTTACCAATGATACTTGAGTAGATGGACTGAAACTAGGTGGTGTTCTGTTGTTTTTGGGTACCACTGGCCAGCTTTATATGAAAGTTAAGAGGCAGGAATGGATTCCCTAACTAGAGATGGTCTTCCAGAATATAGGACTCATCAGAGGAGACTTACAATACTAATGGCTTGAAAGATAAAGAATCTAACATCATTTTCATCGGAAAGTTTAAGACAGATAATTTTGTTATTTTTCTCAAGTCTGGCCAAGATTCTTATGAAGGAAAGTGTACAATGTTTTTTTTTCTACTGAGAATGGAACTGTAGGAAATAAATTTTAAGCTGCAGCATGGAAGAGTTAAGTTAGAATAATAGAAAAAATTTTATTTGCAATATGCGGTGGAAAACACTGCAAATGATTAACAAGGAAAGCTATGCAAGATCTTTAGAAGCGTATAAAATAGGGCTGTTATTGTATTGGTTTCACATTAGTTTTGTGGGTCTTAAGTAAAGGCAGGAGAATAGGCTAGGTAGATGCTCAAGGTTCCTTTCTATGATTTGATGATAAAAAAAACTTGATCCTATAAAGATTGCTCTGGTTTCTTTTCTGTTGCAGCTACCCAAGGAATAGCTGTTGCCTTGACAACAACAGACATTCTTAGCTTCCTCATATGCTAATAGGAAAATGGCCAATTTTCTTGTTCATAAAAGAAAACTGTTGGTTAATGTGTGCATCTCTCTTTCTTTCTCTTTCTTTCTCTTCCTCTTTCTCTCCCCTACCATTACTAACTACCCTTCAATGAATCATTGTGAGAGGCAGAGTTAAAGTAAGAAAGGATAGAATAGTTTGCATCTTCGGAAATCCTCATTGAAACTTAAGAAACTTACTCATAAAGGAGTTTGGAGTAAGATAATGATATGGGAATAATAAGAAATTGGCTTTGAATGTGGAGAGAAGAAAAAATTTGATAGTATAAAATTCTCAGCTCATGGTAGGGCATGGGGCAGACACAGTGACCGGATTCCAGGATGAAGGAGTCAATATAACTTCACAGATGTGTCAACATGGGATGGCATTTGTAAGACAGTTTTTCAAATAACTGCTTCCAACCATTTAGGTACATGAATACAGGCAGTTCATCCACTTTTGAATATCCTGACAAGATTGTACAAAGATGGAGCTTTACATAGGATTTATGTGAATAAAACCACAGAATATAGCCGAAGAACAGCAATTACTTCCACACACAATTCACCAAAGTAACAAGCAACAATTAATTCCCCAGGGCAAGAGCCGTGGAATAATCCCTGCTTTCCCCTTCGCTACCTGAAGTGTAGCCAAACCCAAGCTAAGAAACAGATTGACTGCTGATAAAAAGTGCTTTGAGTAAACTTACCCATATATTATGTGGAGAGTTACAGCTCTTAGAATAAAAGCCAGCCACCTCTCTGCAGCGTCTCTTAAATTAAAGCCTTAGCTCTAAGAAAGCCAAGTGTCTTAGCCCAGCGGAGGGGCGCTTTTTCCGTTTGGCAGCACGGAAGTTCAAGCTGAAGCCTTGTTTTTGTGCTGTGCTCACGTGGATGCTGTGTACGGTATCATGACAAACACATGTTTCCTGGTATCTGTACCCTGCATTTTTCTGTACAGTGCTTCCATGGTGGGTATGTTTTTTTGTTTGCTGTTTTTACTACTCCTTGTTACTCCAAGGATCTTTTTGGGGGCATATGATTGTTGTTAGAAAGTATTTTTCTTCTAATTTTAAGAGTAATTCATGCTCATTGTAAAGAACATGAAAAAAGTTCAGGAAAGAGCAAGGAAGTACATGACAGAGAGTGTTATTTTGAAGAGCAACACTGACAGCCAGGAAAGCCATTGCCAATGTTTCTTCTACTAACAGCTAGTGCAGCATAGGACATGGTACCTAGAATTCCTGCCCTTTTCTTCCTTATTTTCTGTGCTGAGGCCTGGACTTCTGTGGACCCCAGAGGATTTGCTGATGTTTACAAGCATACAGGTACTTGTAGGTGTTAATATATACTCTGATGCCTTAAAGAGTATGGTAGTTAGGAATGTTGGAGAACATATAAGCATTTGAAAAGTTAGGCAAAAATATATTTACGCTTTATAAGGTGATCTTAAAGTGGTTTTGAAACGTTGCTGCCTGTGGCACAATATTGCTGGCAGATTTGGGGGTTTTTCCACCCCAAACCCCTGGTCCCTGATATTTCCCACACAATGAGAAGGTCATCCTCTTGGTTGGCCCCACTTTAAAAGAGTCACAAAGTCTAACCTTTGACGTCTTTTCTCTTCCCCTATTTCATATCCTCTTTTCCCCTCATCTCCCCCATTTAGAATTATTCAATGTATGCCTATTGTCTACAAGAAAACATTCTTTGTGATCTGATATCTTTCAGCTTTTCCTGCCTTATCTCATGTCATTCTCCCAAGCAAATGTTACCCCACAAAAGTCACCCTGTGGCCAGCAGTGTTTAACTACTTGCAGTTAAACGATTAATTACACTCCACTAACTACAAGTAGTTCCTTATACTCCCACAGCCAGGCTCAGGACTGTCTACATTATTGTCTTTTCGTTGTTATCCCCGCCACCTGGAATGCACTTTCACCCAACTTATTATGGGAACCTTTGTATCCCTATTCAGGTAAGAGCCTTTTCTTCCTGGGCGGCTCCTCTGCCCCTGCTGCCCTCCCCCCGGAGACACAGAAATGCTTGCCTTGATGAGTCCCGACAGCCTTGCTGTACTGTGTGCACTTGGTCTGCTCTAGCTGATTTAGCGAAAGTTCTGGAAGGCAGCATTCTCGTCTTTCTTGTTCGCAGTACATGTCCCTATCACTGTCTACTGAGAGCGTGTCACATATTAGCTGCTCAATGGCCATTAATACAATGAACACATGAGTGTCTACTGTGTACCTAGTGCTAGGGAGCCAGTGCTAAATAAGGCGGATGCTCTCTGACTTACGTTGCTTTTAAAGTAATAGAAGACCTGGAGAAATAAAAAGGGCAACTCACTCAAGGAGGCAGGACTGTGCCACGATAGCAAAAATACAGTGTTAGGGGAGCACGTATAGGTTAGGGAAGGTTGGCATTAACTGGGAAAATGTGAGAAAAGTACCCATGCAGAGGGAGCAGATGTGTGAAAGACTGAAGTGAAAGCGAACTTGAGGGAAAAACTCATTTAGTCGGACTAGAAACGGTAGTGTTAAGGTGAAGGTGAGTGAAGGCTGGGGAAGAGCAGGGGCCAGTTCAGGAAGGTCTTATATGCCATGTTAATGGGGCCACGGAGAGCCATGGTGATGTTTTCATGGGGAATGGGTGATGTACTCAGATGGGAGGTTTGGAAAAATCGCTTCGGCAGAGGTATGAAGATGGTATTAGAGAGATCAATTGTGGAGGTCAGGAGTCCAGATAGGAGGTCCCTTCTGTGGTTAGGTCTCCACTTGATGGTAAACTCAAGGAAAGGATAATTATTTGTAAATGAAGAACTTTACTATGACAATGATCACATCTCAAAGAAATAAGAATTTGCAAGCTACTTCCCTTAGGAAGTTCTATCCCTTTATAGCTCATCTAGTCATTGGGTCAATGTTACCACCTCTAGTTAGGTTAGTTATACAAGGCAGGTGTTAGCAGCATCCCACTCTGACCTCATCTCCCAAGAGATACTTAAGTTGACTTATATTATCCACCTTACCTATATTATAACTGATCATTTTAGTTATATATACTTTGGGTCTTTTTCATTAAGTTGTCATTCTCTTGATTAAGATCATGTTCTTTTCTATTTTGTGTAACGTACTTAGGAGTAACCAATTCTGTCCTGTCTCCTTGAGTCTGTTCAAAAACAGGTAAAAGAGTTCTGTAATCCCAGCACTTTGGGAGGCTGAGTGGGGCAGACTGCCTGAGCTCTGGAGTTTGAAACCACCCTGGGCAACATGGTGAAACTCTGTCTCTACTAAAATAAAAAATTATCTGGGTGTGGTGGCGTGCACCTGTAATCCCAGCTACTCGGGAGGCTGAGGCAGGAGAATCACTTGAGCCTGGGAGGCAGAGGTTGCAGTGAGCCGAGATTGCGCCACTGCACTCCAGCTTGGGCGACAGACTGAGACTCTGTCTCAAAAAAAAAAAAAAAGAGTTAATGGAGATATGAATAAAGGAAACCATAAAATAGTCATCTGAAAGGTTACTTCTGATTTTCCTGTATTTGCATTATAATTTAACCCTTAAAGGGGTATAGTTCATCGACTAAAGGCATTTTATTAAGCCTTGGGTCAGCAGATTATGAAGCCCTGTATCAAGTATAGCACTGATTAGTGACCATAGCTCTCAGTTTTGTGTTAATGAAAAGAGTAAAAGAATTTTCAAAAAATTTGAAAGAATTTCATGAAATTACATCATAATGAACTAAATCAACATTTAATATGGTAAACTAATACAACAATGCAAATATTCTAATCTTTAATAGTTGATGTCTACCTTATCCTTGATTTACAATGCAATGACACTTTCAAAGCATTTTGAATATGTGGGATGGTAACATATTATAAATTCGCAAACTCAAAAGAGGCAAAAAATGAATAAGTTGATTCTGATTATATGTCAAGTTTAGTTGTGTTTAGCGTAAATAAGAAGAAACATAAATTAATTGTCTGTAGGTTGCCGGGTGATATGGATTATTTGTGCTGACACTTAAATATAATCCCTGCTTTTTTAAAGCTTTCTGTTTTTTATGATTCCTAAAGAAGCATTAATTTATACGACTGGATTAATCACTGATTCAACGAAAAACTTCATGTTTACAAATTTTTATATACCTGTTTATAAGTTGATTAACAAGCTGATTTATCCATTATAATCCTGAATTTAAACTTTAATTGCTAATTATTATTGTTATTATGATTGCTTTAAAACAACAGCAACTAGCAATGTTTAGAAGAATAAGAGAGACTGTGATTTTGCATCTAGATGTTTTTCACGGATTGACACAGAGTTCTGTGTGGGGCCAAAGATTTGTCATTTTAAAGTAAAAATGAACCAAGGGAAAAAATGTTAATAGATTGTTAGGTTGATATCTGGTCCAAAATTATTTCTAGGGGGTTTTCTTCTTAAGTACATCTTTAAAGCTGCACCCAAAGATTTGGCTCAGATGTTAGGAATAATGCTCTTCATTATAATAGTAGACCTTGATGAGAGTTCTGGCTCAAAAGAAAAAAGAAAGAAAAGAAAAAAAAGAGAGGAAAAAAAGACACCGTGGTACTTTACATATACAGACATGTAGCACCATCTACTGGATCAGAGTAAATGAATAAAATCAGTAAAGTGTGGTTTTCCACTAGTAAAGATGTGGAACTCTGAATATCACAGCTTCTTAAAGTATTGGTTTAGCCAATTCTTTTGATTTTTAGGACTATTTTACCTATATGTGAGAATACTTTCATATAAAGAGCCTTCTTTTCTTCTTTGTCCTGGGTTGTAGGAAATGGTCAAAGAAAATTGTTAGCTTTTATTTAAAGTCACTCATCTACAGAAATTAATTAGACACACCTACGCATACACACACACACATGCATACACACCTGTACCCAAGTTATCACATAATACGCATACACATCCTTAAAAATATTATGTAAATTACATAATATTATTTTACAAGGCAGTGGTTGTTACAGGCAAAAATAAATTGTGAATGTGTGTTTCCCAGAAAAGGATATTGAAAATCTGTAATCAGGGAGGTCTTTACTGTACCTCTGCATTAGAAAATGTTTTTTTTTTGAATGTAGTTGTCTCTCTTATTAGGAGAAAAAAATATCCATATCCATTCATTAATTCAGTGAGTAGCAATGAAGAGATTACTACGTGCCAGAAACGATGAAAACACTGAAAAAAGTAACAATGATTTCAGAAATATTGCATGATATTTGGCCGTGAGGTAGCCTTGTGAAGTGTGCATGTTTAAAAATTTTTATAGATACTGGTCAAGACAATCATCAGTAAAAAATCATTTTGTGTAGATGAGGAAATTGTGAAACAGGACAATTAGAGGACCCCTCCGACATTTTCCCTATGAGACTTATTTCATTATCCAAGTCATTATCTCCTTCATTTTCCGTTGTGATAAAATGCATTTCCTCAGGAGGTAGTGAGTACCTAATCAGTGGAAGCATAAAAGCACCGCGTGTTGCTGATGTACATTTTGTAGTTGGGGCAATCTTGGAGGTTTCTTCTAATTCTGGGGTTACAGAAATGCTCTGAATCTGGTCATGTGCAACTATATTAAGAATTAATTACATAAAAGAAGATCTGAACAAATGGAGATATTTAAATACTTCTGGATATTTAAATTTCAGTGAAAATGCCTAGGGTCCTTAAAAAAAACTTGACTACTTGATTCCAAAGTTCATTTGGAAGAGAAAGTGTTTGATACGAGACAGAATAGTTGTGATGGTGGTGATAGTGCATTTTGCCCTGCCATACGAAAAAGCCATACTCAAAACAGTGTCGCACTTTAGTAAAGATAAGTAAATCAATGAAACACCAGACATTCAGAAGCATAGCTTTGCATATATGAGAATTTAATATAAAAAGGATGCATTTCCAACCAAAGGAGAGAAACTATTTAATAAGTGGTCTATTGCTATTTGTTTTGAAAAAAGGGTTATGAATCTGCTTCTTCTCTCACACAAACGTACATTTCATGTGCATCACAAATTTTGCTGTAGAATATGTAATTATAAGTACTAGGAGAAATTATTGGAGACTTTTAAAATAATCTTCTGGGAAAGGCCTTCCTCAGTGTAGCATAAAACATAAAAATCACCAAAGAAAAGACTGACAGGTCTCACTACATGCAAATGTAAACCTCTTGTCATTCCCTTGTCATGTCTGCTCTCTCTGTGGATTTTTAGTGAGCACTATTATGTTCCAGGCATTACTCTAGATTCTGAAAATAGTGTGAACAAAATGCATATGCTTCTTGCCACTAAGCTTAAGCAAAAAAATTGTTTAAATGGATATGTTTCCTGTTGTGATGGATCTTGTAGTCTAGTAGGAAAGATAGAAAATAAACAAATAGAAACATAATTACTAATTGTGGTAAGTTGTTTGAAGGTAATTACTAAATGTGAAATGTTGCCATGAGAGAAAATAACGGGGAAAAACTGTATTGAATTAAATGGGCAGGGAAAGCCTGTCTGATTTTATATACAAACTGAAGACTATGAGGCCCTGAAAATAATATAGAACTAGCCATTAGGGAAGGGGAATGTTCTGGGAGGAGAGACCAGCATATCTGAAGACATTCCTTTTTTTTTTTTCAAGACAGGCTCTCACTCTGTTGCCCAGGTTGGAGTGCAGTGGGCTGATCTTGGCTCACTGCAACCTCTGCCTCCTGGACTCAAGTCATCCTCCCACTTCAACCTCCCAAGTAGCTGGAACTACAGGCACATGCCAGTATACCTGGCTAATTGTTGTATATTTAGTAGAGGTGGGGTTTTGCCATGTTGCCCAGGTGGTCTTGAACTTCTGGCTTCAAGTGATCTACCCACCCCGGCCTTCCAAAGTGCTGGGATTACAGCCATAAACGACCATGCCCAATCAGTTTTTGAGGCTCTGGAAAAACAATTTTGAAAAGTCAGTGTGGCTGAAACATAGTGAAGGGAAAGATGACAAGAGGTGGGATGAGAAAAATAGGCAGAGGTCAGATCACACAGGGCTTTGTAGATCAGTTAAGGAGTTTGGATTTAATTCTAACTAAACTGGGAGTCCATTGAAGAGTTTTAACCTGGGAGAAATTTGATTTAACAAAAGATAACCCTTAAAATGGCACAATTACTTTGGATCAAGGTCTGGTGTGTTTCTATAAAACTAATCATACGTCTGTCTTTTTTAGAAAAATTTTATTTAAGAAACAGGGTATTGTTATGTTGCCCAGCTGGTCTCAAGCTCCAGAGCTGAAGCAGTCCTCCTGCATCAGCCTCCTGAGTAGCTAGGATTATAGGTGTGTGCCACCATGCTGGCCAAACACCTCTTATAATCAACATTTTCCCTTCTTGGAATTTATTCAAGAGAAATAATAACATATGTCCATGAAAACAGCTGTACTGGAGGTACAGGTTAATAATTCTGAAACTACTTTAAATGTATACGGGGGCTGAAAAAATGAGTAAATGAATAATGGATGGTAGGAGGAGATTTCTCATGACCAGCAGGAAAGTTATAAATAAGTAAGAAAAGAAGGCTAGTACAAACTATGGTACTGGGTGAGAGTCAGAGACAGCCATATGTGCTAATGTTCAGCTTATGAATACAGAGGCAAAATCATGACAGAGATGTATGAATACATGGGTTAATAATGGACACACGTGTATTATCTAGCTCTGACTCTGAGAGGAGCTGGAAGCAATGACACCCCCACCAAAACAAACGTGCCCAGATCCCAGACCTTGGTTTCTAAACACCTTTCTCCCATAAAAGGAATCAGCGCTCCTTGGAGAAATGGCTGATTATCAGGCTGGGTTAGGAAAAATACAAGATGAACCTGAAAAGTCATGTGGTACCAGAAAGTAAGGAGGTGCTCAAAAACAAAAGCAAACAGAAACAAAAGGATGACAGCATGTCAGAGACACACAGGGGGCCATAGCCAAGGCTGGAACAAGGTGAGAAACAAAATAAATAACACTGTTTGGATTATAACCCAAAATAAAAAATATGCATTTGTCCCTAGTGACATAAAAATGATTGAACAAATAAATGAATGGAGAAGAAATAGTCTTACAGAAAAATGTTAAATAATATATGCAGATACTATTCTCTTAGGAGAGAGAGCTTAATCTCCCTTCTTTGAGACCAGGCTGAAATTAGTTAATTGCTTCCAAAGAATTGAGTATGGATGGGGAAAAATAGTAGCTTCACAGTGGAGAAACCTGGCAAACATAACCTTAGCAGAATGACTGCTGGTAACATCACAAGTGATGTCATGGAGACATCATATGTGTCTGATATCATGTGATGAGAAGGACACTTCATCTCTGTGGTTTTCTTTCTGAATACCCATATCTCCAGCCGAAGCATGTGACAGCCATCAGACAAAATCAATCTAAGGGATATTTTACTCAATATCGGACCAGTCAGTACTCCTGATACCGTCAGTGTTATGAAAAACGAGAAAAACATTGAGAACTTACCACAGACACTAAGGAGACATAACAATAAAATACAATGTGATATGCTGGATTGGATTCTGGAGCAGAAAACGAACATTAATGGAAGAACTAGAAAATCCGGAGTGTAGCATACAGTAATGTAGCACAACTGGCTTCTTCATTCTGACAAATGTACCATGGTAATGTGAAATAATAACATTGGGGAAGCTAAAACTGGGTGAGGGGTATCTGGAAACTCTCTTTACTATCTTTGTAAATTTTATGTAAGTCCAAAACTATTCTAAAATAAAAAGTACAAGGATATTTATAATAGCTTTATTCATAATTGCCCAAACCTGGAAACAATCCAGCAATCAAAAGAAACAATCTATTGCTGTGTGCCACAATTATGGGTAAATATCAAAACATTAGAGTGAAGAAAACTACTCTATTTCAAAAAGAACAAACTGTCCTTGTATGAGTCTGGGTCCAGTGAGGAGAAAAAAACCACATAGTAACTTAATAGAGAAAGCTTAATATAAAATTTGTTCATTATAACAGAGGATGAGTCACAATGATTGACTGTTAAGATGTAAAGAACTCTAAAGAATATAAAAATAGAAGCAATAAGGAGCAGCAACTGTCCCTAAAGCTGAAATACGGTACCCAAGGAAGAGACTCCTCCTCCCCCACTGCAGGGGCCAGTGAATGGCAGAGTTGTTTCGGTGCAGTGGAGCTGGCTGAAAATCTATTCTTTATGATGGCAGGGACATCTGTTAATTGGGAGATGTCTCACCAGAGGCACTCTGCTACAGAACTGCCCAAGTGAAGAGTTCAGAGTGGGGTGGGGTGCTAAGGAAGGCTTCTGGACGCTGCTGCCTGCTGTGCACTGCAGGAGCTGGGAACTGGAGAAGCCACCAACACTGCAGGAGCCTAATGCTGGAGAAAATGCCTGTGATGCCGGGGCTGGTTGCTGGGGAAGCTGTGTGCAACACAGGAGCCGGGGGCAGGGGAAGCTGTGTGCAACACAGGAGCCAGGGGCAGGGGAAGCTGTGCGTGCAACACAGGAGCCAGGGGCAGGGGAAGCTGTGTGCAACACAGGAGCCAGGGGCAGGGGAAGCTGTGTGTGTGCAACACAGGAGCCAGGGGCAGGGGAAGCTGTGTGTGCAACACAGGAGCCAGGGGCAGGGGAAGCTGTGTGTGCCACACAGGAGCCTGGGGCAGGGGAAGCTGTGTGCAACACAGGAGCTAGGGGCAGGGGAAGCTGTGTGCAACACAGGAGCCGGGGGCAGGGGAAGCTGT
>CAUYNB010017228.1:0-28875 GCA_963574225.1 Lagothrix lagotricha | reverse complement strand
GGCGGCTTCGGCTCCTCGGCGGCCGAGGCGGCGGCGGCGGCGGCGGCGGCGGCGCGGGACGCTCCTTCCCTCCCGCCGCCTCCCGCGGCCCCGCCCCGACCCCGCCCCCGCGACGTCACGCCGCGGCCCAACAATGGACGGCCCGCAGAGCGCAGGCGCGCGGGGCGGGGCCGAGGGCGGGCACGTGGACCAGGCTCCGCCCCCTCTGGCGCTCGGGCGGGAACCCCGGCGCATCCGCACGTGGGGGCGCGGCGGCAAGTCTGTGCTTCCCGCCCCGGCCTGGACGCCCCTCCCGCCCCGAGCCCGAGAGTCCCTGTCTCGCGCGCCCCCGGCCCCGAGGTTCCGCTCCCCAGTTCCCCCTCGCGATCTAGGTCACCCCCAAGCCAGGTCCCCGGCCCCACGCCCGCTTCCTTGTGCCGGCGAACCCCACCTCCTTGCACCAAGGCGTGGGGTCCTTTTTTCCAAGTCCCCCTCGCGATCCCACTGGACTTCGAAGTCAGCCTCGTGCCCCACCCACCACCTTTGTGCCAGGGACCACCCCCCCTCCGCCTGATGGTGCACGCCCCAGGGCCTGGGGTTCCAGTCCCCAAGTACCCCTTGCTGTCAGGGTGGGCTTTAGGATCAGGTCCCTGCCCCACCTTCAGCCTCTGTGCCAGGACAACCCCGCAACCGTGCATGCCTCGGGCCTGGGGACCCTCCCCCCTAGTCTCCCCTAGCTCCCCTCTGGCTGGCTCCCGGCTTTGGGGTCAGGCCACCTCCTCCGCCCTGTCCAAGGCCACAGATCCAGTCTCTGTGCCCCCAGCCAGAGACCTCTGTACCTCAGTGGTGCTTCCCTGCCATGGGCAGGTTCACACCAGCCAGAACCCTCCATGTGCACCTCCACCCTCTCCTGGGGTCCCTGGCCCCGAAAACGGGCCCTGTCCACCTCTAAAGCCTCCCTTTCCCAGCGGCTCTTCCTCCAGCCGCTTTTCGGTGCCTTCCTTGCTCCTGTGGGATTTTTTTGTGATCAGTCTACCTGCCTGGGTCTACCTGCCCGGATCTTCTTCCAGACCTGTCCCTGGCTGGCTGTGCCAAGGCAAGATTGTCCGGGAGAGAGGAGAACGACCTGCCCCTTTGCCTAGCATGGCTTCTCCTCTGTCCCCTCCCCACCCTGGGTCCCCCTCAGCTGTTCATCTAGTCCCCCAGCCACAACCACCCACAATGGGGCCCTTCATTTCTGGTGGCTTCTCTGCCCACATCTTCCTGGCAGGCGCGGTCAGGATCCCCCTGCCTGGTGCTCTTCGCACCCAAAATCTCTCTCCTGACCCCAGTGTGCACCCAGCCCCACTTCCCCTCCTGGGGTCCTGGCCTTCTCTTTTGTGCACCCCCATGCTGGGAATTGTTTTTCCATCTTTTTCATTTTTTCTTTTCTCTTTCTCCCTCCCTCCCTTTCTCCCCCTCCCCTCCCCTTTTTCTTTTTTTGAGATTAAGCTCTTGTTGCCCAGGCTGGAGTGCAATGGCGTGATCTGGGCTCACCGCAACCTCCGTCTTCTGGGTTGTAGCAATTCTCCTGCCTCAGCCTCCTGAGTAGCTGGGATTACAAGCATGCACCACCACACCTGGCTAATTTTGTATTTTTAATAGAGACGGGAGTTCTCCATGTTGGTCAGGCCGGTCTCAAACTCCCAATGTGAGGTGATCTGCCCACCTCAGCCTCCCAAAGTGCTGGCGTGAGCTGCCCCGCCCAACTGCCTTTTCTTCTTTCTTCTCCTCTCTTTCTCTCTCCCCCATTTTTTTTTAAATTAATTAATTAATTTTTTTTGAGACAGAGTCTTGCTGTGTTGCCCAGGCTGGAGTGAGGTGGTGCAATCTCGGCTCACTGCAACCTCAGCCTCCTGGGTTCAACCTCCCTAGTAGCTGGGATCACAGGTGTACACCGCCACACCCGGCTAATTTTTGTATTTTCAGTAGAGATGGGATTTCACCATGTTGGCCAGGCTTATCTTGAACTCCTGACCTCTGGAGATCCTCCTGCCTCGGCCTCCCAAAGTACTGGAATTACAGGTGTGAGCTACTTCGCCCTATGTCAGTTTTTTTTTTCTTCTCTTTTAGCCACAGGGTCTGGCTGTGTTGCCCAGCTGGGTGCAGTGGCTATTCACAGGTGTGATCCCAGGTCAGAGCACCATGGGAGTTTTGACCTGCTTCGTTTCTGACTTGGACGGGTTCATCCCTCCTTAGGCAACCTGGTGGTCCTGCCAGTCCATGGAGGTCACCACATTGATGTGAACCCTGGATCAGCATAGCTTACTATAGCCCAGAACTCAGAGGCTCAAGCACTCCTCCCGCCTCAGCCTCTCGAGTAGCTGGGACCACAGGTGTGCACCACCACACCCAGCTAATTTTTGTATTTGTAGAGATGGGGTCTGGGTTTTGTTTGTTTTTTTTTTTTTTTAAGATGGGGTTACACCATGATGGCCAGGCTGGTCTTGAACTCCTGACCTCAGGTGATCCACCCACCTCAGCCTCCCAAAGTGCTAGGATTACAGGCGTGAGCCACCGCCCCCGGCTGGGGTCTGGTTTTGTTGCCTTGGCTGGTCTTGAACTCCTGGCCTCAAGCAATCCTCCTGCCTCAGCCTCCAAAAGTGCTGGGACTACAGGTGTGCAACACTGTGCCCGGACGGCTGCAATTATTAGTGGCACCGTAGGCCGGACGCGGTGGCTCACGCCCATAATCCCAGCACTGTGGGAGGCCGAGGTGGGCAGATCGCCTGAGGTCAGGAGTTCGTGACCAGCCTGGCCAATATCCTGAAACCCTCATCTCTACTCAAAATATAAAATTAGCCAGGCGTGGTGGCGCATGCCTATAATCCCGGCTACTCAGGAGGCTGAGGCAGGAGAATTGCTTGAACCTGGGAGGCGGAGGTTGCAGTGAGCTGACATCATGCCACTGTACTCCAGCCTAGGGGACAGAGTGACAGAGCAAGCCTCCCTCTCAAAACAAACAAACAAAAACAAAAACCTTATGTCTGACCTCCTGCCGGTGGAATGGAGCTCCAGCAGGAAGCACTCGCTGCTGGACTGGCTGGCCCTCCCCGCCCTGGCTTCCCTGCAGTACAGATTCCTCCCCTGTGGCTGGTATTTGAGGCTTCAGGCCCGGCATGACCTGGTCAGCCTCAAGTCCCCCTAGCGCCCCCTAGCAATGCACCTAGGAGCCCTCGCCTTTGCAGGAGCACCTCCCTGCCCTCTCTGAGTGCCAGGCCTTTCTGCGGCCTGGTGCAGTGTTGCCAGCTGGGAGAGGGAGACAGACAGACGGGGTGGGGGCTGGACAGGGTGGCTCACTCCTGTGATCCCAGAACTTTGGGAGGCCGTGGCAGGAGGAGAACTTGAGCCCAGCAGTTTTGAGACCAGCCTGGGCAACAAAGCAAGACCCTGTCTCAACAAACTGATTTTCTTTTTTGAGATGGAGTTTCACACTTCTTCCCGGGGCTGCAGTGCCATGGAGTGATCTCGGCTCATTGCAACCTCCACCTCACAGGTTCAAGCCATTCTCCTACCTCAGCCTCCCGAGTAGCTGCCGTTATAGGTATGTGCCACCACGCCCAGCTAATTTTTTGTATTTTTAGTAGAGACGGGGTTTCACCATGTTGGCCAGGCTGGTCTCAAAGTCCTGACCTCAGGTGATCCACCTGCCTCGGCCTCCCAAAGTGCTGGGACTGCAGGCATGAGCCACCGCACCCAGCTAAAAAAATTTTTTTAATTAGTTGGGCATGGTGGCGCACACCTGTAGTCCCAGCTACTCAGGAGGCTGAGGCAGGAGGATCGCTTGAGCCTGGGAGGTGGAGGCTGCAGTGAGCTATGATTGCACCATTGCACTCCAGCCTGGGCAACAAGAGCAAAACTCCACCTCAAAAAAACAATAAATAAATAAATTAAATAAAAATGCAAAAAGTTAGCCAGGTGTGGTGGTGCACACCCGTAATCCCAGCTACTCGGGAGGCTGAAGCAGGAGAATCGCTTGAACCTGGGAAGCAGAGGTGGCAGTGAGGCGAGATCACACCACTGCACTTCAGCCTGGGTGACAGAGTGAGGCTCTCTCTCAAAAACAACCAAAAAAAAAAAAACATACAAAAATTAGCCGGGTGTGGTGGCGCACGCCTGTAATCCCAGCTACTCAGGAGGCTGAGACAGGAGAATCACTTGAATCCGAGAGGCAGAGGTTGCCATGAGCTGAGATCGCACCACTGCACCCCAGCCTGGGCAAGAAGCAGCAAAACTCCATCTCAAAAAAAAAAAAAAAAAAAAAACAAAAGAAGAAACAGAAAGGAAAAGGAAATTGTCCTGGGAGACCCACTGCCATAGAGAAGAGAGGAAAGCAGGACTAGAAGCAGGAGCATTTTGTTATGTGTAAGTTGCATCTCAACAAACCCGCTTCACACGAGTTAACAGGAAACGTCTTGAGACCACTGGCCACAAGCAGCGTGCATTGTTCTGGTAGTCAGAGAAGGCTGGAAATGAAAACCGTGCGTGGAGGGCACTTTTGTGGTCTCCTGTTATTTGCCCTCAACAAAATCCTTTTGCCTGTTCTGTTGGGCCATGCCCAGCCCAGGCAGACACACCCAAGTGAACCCTCAAGACAATCAGCCCCAAGCGTAATCACTCTATGCTCTTTTTTATTTTTTTGAGACAGGGTCTCACTGTGTCGCTCAGAGCTGAGATCGTGCCACTGCACTCCAGCCTGCGCGACAGAGACCGTGTACAAAAAAAACCCAAAACAAAAAACAAGACAAAACAAAAAGAAAACCCTGTGGCCGGGCGCGGTGGCGCACGCCTGTAATCCCAGCACTTTGGGAGGTCGAAGTGGGTGGATCACCTGAGGTCAGGAGTTCAAGACCAGCCTGGCTAATAAGGTGAAACCCCGTCTCTACTAAAAATACAAAAAAATTAGCTGGGGGTGGTGGCGGGAACCTGTAATCCCAGCTACTTGGGAGGCAGAGGTGGGAAAATCGCTGGAACCTGGGAGGAGGAGGTTGCAGAGAGCGGAGACTGAGCCACTGCACTCCAGCCTGGGCGACAGAGACCAGCGTGGAACGTTATCGTTAACTTTTGTGGGTACCTTTCATCCATTCCCCCCACGCCCCGTAGCACCCCGCCCCGGCACCCACGCACCCCTTCCTGTCCCTGTGCATCGGCCTGTCCTAAACATTCACAGCACTGGGATCACACGCTGCCTTGACGTCCTCCCGGGGCATCTGCACCATGGCGGGGGTCAGAGCCTGGGTCCTGTTCATGGCGGAGTCCTGCTCCGTGGCGTGGCCGGGCCGGGGTGCTTCCCTCATCCGTGGATAGGCACTGGACTTGCTTCCACTTTTTGGGCCCCTTGAATCTGGAACAAGGGTGACTAAGCTCACAGGCTGCGTCCTGCTCTGGAACAGCCTGTCCGAAAGATCGTCCTGAAGCTGGGGACGTTTTCCATGGGCACCTCCACGCTCCTGGACATCTGCTGTGGCAGCCACAGGGGGTGCACACAGGCGACGGGCATCCCTGTGGGTCTGTGCAGGGGTGAGATGTGGGGTCCGAAGGGCCATCAGGGGATGTGGGGAGGTGAGAAGGGCCGTAGGGGAGGTGTGGGGTGGTGGGAAGGGCCTCGGGGCTGGGAAGGGCCGTTGGGGGTGGGAAGTGGTGGAAAGGGCGGTATGGGGTGTCAGGAGGTGGGAAGGGACATGGAGGGGCGGGAAGGGCCGTGGGGGAGGTGTGGGAAGGGCCGTGGGGGAGGTGCAGGGGGGTGGGAAGGGCCGACAGGGGTGTGGGGAGGTGGGAAGGGCTGTCCCTGCCTGGGGCTGGGGGCTTGGTTAGGCTCAGCGGGGAGCTTGGTCTGAGGCGAGGTGCTGGACATGTGAGGCTCTTACTGCTGCTGGCGAGTGCCACAAGGGCCGGACACGGTGGCTCAAGCCTGTGATCCCAACACGGAAAAGCCGAGGCAGGTGCATCACCTGAGGTCAGGAGTTCGAGACCAGCCTGACCAGCCTGGTGAAACCCCGTCTCTACTAAAAACACAAAAATTAGCTGGGCGTGGTGGCTACTTGGAAGGCTGAGGCAGGAGGGTCACTTGAACCCAGGAGGTGGAGGCTGCAGTGAGCCAGGATCATGCCATTGCACTCCAGCCCGGGCAACAGAGCAAAACTGTCTCAAAAAAGTTCCCAAAAGTCTTGGGGCTGAGATATGGGCGGCGAGGTGACCTCTGGATGGGACGTGCACTGCACGGGGCCGGTCACGAGGTTCCCATGAATGATCCCGGCGCTGGGGGCTCAGGCTCCCCCACCCAGGGCTAGGTCTGGGTTTGGGGCTGGAGTGTGGGGCCTCAGTGCCCCAGGCAGGTTCAGCCAGAGGGTCTGTGAGGCTTCTCCAGGGCAGGAGTTTGAAGGGGGCCTGAGCACTGGGCTGGTCCCTGGGGGACCCACACCCGCAACTCACTTCTTGCTGGGCAGTCTCCAGCATTGGCTAGCATCGCCTCAGCCTGTGGGGGACCCCAAGGTTTCAGGGAGAGGAAAGGTCCCTCACACTTCAGCAACAGCCCAGGGCCTGGACAGGCTTCTGGTGGGGAGGGCCCTGCAGCAGGGGTGGGGGTTCTCACATCTCTGACCAGTGCCAGCAGCCACCAGAACCCCAGGACCAGAGCGACCAATCAGGGCCTGTCAGTGACAGGAAGCTGGGCTGAGACAGGGAGAGGGAGCAAGAGATTAGGAGAGACGGAGACAGAGATGGAGAGACAGAGACAGAGGGAGAGACAGAGACGGAGACAGAGGGAGAGACAGAGATGGAGACAGAGACAGAGGCAGAGAGACAGAGATGGAGACAGAGACAGAAACGGAGACAGAGGGAGAGAGGAGAGATAGAGACAGAGACAGACAGAGAGAAAGAGGAAGGAGAGACGGAGGGTCCCTGGTGTCCCGTGGGAAGGCGGACCCTCAGGTGGCCAGGCAGGTGAGGGGAGGTGGCCTCCTGGCCCTCGGGTCCAGAAAGCAGCTTCCACTGGCACTGGCTCTGAGTGGAACCCCAGGCGCCCCGGGGCCAAGCTCCCCACGCAGCGGCGGTGCAGGCCTGAGAAGCCTCCGCCCAGGCAGCCCCTCCTGCTTCACTGCAAGGAGCGGTGCTGGGTCCGAACCCTGCCCACTGTCCTCACCCGGGCAGCAAGGCCAATACCCTCAGTGCCCAGGCCAAGCCAGTGGCCGCTCAGGAGGGACTGCCCTCGCCCACATATGCCCAGGCCGGCCCAGGCTTCCCTGAACACCCCAAGCCCGCTCTGCGTGAGCGTCTGGGGTCAGGAACGTCCGCGAGGCTGCGGAACGGCTGGGCCACCAGCCTTCCATCACAGCCGGCGACGGAAGGTCCACTGTGGGCACCAGGGTCGAGGGTGTACCACACTCCAGGCTCCAAGCACATCCCACGGTGGCTTTATTCAGTCACTTGCCCACGCCCACAGCTCCCTCCACCAGGCAGACAGAGGGGAGGCCATCTGGGGACCTTGGGCCAGTAAAGGGTCCCGGCCAGAGGGCACCGACCCCAGGAAGACGCGGTCCCCACCCGGAGCGTCCCTTGGGGCCCAGCCCTTGAGCCCACCCCGAAAATTTGTGCTTTGACTCTGACAGGGAGCAGCAGGAAGCCGCAAGCCCACTGCCCCGTGACTGTCCTTGCAGGGCACCTGGCAGTGGCGAGCCTGGCTCCCGAGCGGCACTTCCTTGGCGCCCAGTCTGGCACCATCAGGGGTCACGGCCCAGCCACAGGGGTGACCCTGCCCATCAGTCTGCCCCAGGCAGCGACCAGCTCCCAGATCCCGGGTGGGGCAGGGCCGGGACAGGCCCTGTCGATGGGCCTAAGGTCAGTGCAGGTGATGAACCCCCTCGCAGGAGCCCAGGGCTCACTTGCGGCAGGCCCCGAGGCCTGGAACCTGCTCTCGCCGAGGCACTGGGGGTTCAGGAGCAGATCAGATCCTTCAGATGGCCTCGGGCCAGAAGCTCCCTGGAGACCTGGGCACCTCAAGAAGTGTCTGGGAGACTTGTCCTGTCCAAGTGGCTCCTGACGCCTCTGGGAGCGTCAGCACCACCCCAAAGCTGGGTGCCTGTGTCCCCACTACACACAAGGGAAACAGGCGGGGGGCTGGCTGACGGCGTTCTGGAGTATGGTTTTTGGAAGCAAAGGCTGGCGTCCCTGCGGCAGCACAGAAAGGCCGCCTGGTGATGTGCACGTCCAGCCCTGATGGTCGGACTTACTGAACGAGCATGGCCTCCCGGGCGTGCCATTTGGGCTGCGAGGGTCTGTGGTGCCGCCAGCCACGTGGCAGGGCAGAGGGTGGTGACGTCCTGCACGCCCCTGGGGCGGACCAGAGTCCCGTCCTGCCGCAGTGGGTAATGTGCGCTTCAAAAATACGCACTCAGACGGAGAAACCCTCCCAGGTGTCCGCGCCCCTTGGCGCCAAGCCGCCGGGCACCTGCTGGCCGCTCTCCGGTCTCAAGGAGCTGGGGGCAGCAGCCGTGGGAGGAGCTGGCCTCAAGCCCCGAGGTCATGGGGAGCCAGGCAGGACCCGGGCCCTTTAGAGGATGAGCAGGGAGGGTGTTTCGGGGGAGGCAGCCCCAGCTGTGTGCCCCAAGGCCCGGAGAAGGGAAGACGTCCAAGGAGGAGCCAGGAACACAGCCCTCCTCACAGGCATCTCCAGGGCGGAGCCCAGCCCCGAGCCTGGTCCACGTGGGGCCGAGGGCCACGGCTGCAGGCGGCTCCAGCGGGCAGTGCGCACAGCACGGGCTCTCGGCAGGGCTTCTGAAAGGACAGGGAAGGCTGGCTGTACCGACTCCACGGGACGGGGACGCCTGGACTCTTCCAGGGAGACGGGACACTCTGCGCGGCAGGCAGCCCCGGTGCAGGGGGACTCCAGGCAGCCCCCGCGGTCCGCAGCACCTGCCCTAGACGTGCTCCATCTCCGGGTCCGGGTCGGGCTCCTCCTCCTCCTCGTCCTCTTCCTCCTCGTCGTCATCCTCGGTGCAGGCCTTGTCCAGCGGTGCCTCGCCGTCACGTGCCAGCTCCTCCACGTGCGCCAGCATGTCGGCCATCAGCGCCTCCTCCAGCCGCTTCCGCACCTGCTGCACCAGCTCCTCCTGCTTCCTGGGGACACAGGGACATCGAGTCACACCCAGGCCAGTGGCCACGCGATGAGCGAGGGGCCCTCGGCTGGGAGAAGAGGCCGAGGAATCGACAGGTGCCCCTCCCTTCACAATCAACAGAGAATAACTGGCTACCACTGGCCAGTACCAGCATTCGCCATCCTCCGATGGCTCACCTGCCACCTCTCTCAGGGCCAAGGGAAGAGCCCCACCCCTCAGTCTCCAGACCAGGCCCTGAGCCTCCCCCGGGCTCAGCTGTGTAAACCCTCGCTCCTGACCCCCGACAGGCACTGAGTCGGGCAGGAAAAGCCTCACCAGGGCACAGCGGCTCACGTCTGTCATCGCGGCATCCTGGGAGGCCAAGGTGGGCGGATCACCCGAGGTCAGGAGTTCGAGACCAGCCTGGCCGACATGGGCTGGGTGTGGTGGCTGTAGTCCCAGCTCCTTGGGAGGCTGAGTCAGGAGAATCGATTGAACCCAGGAGGCGGAGGTTGCAGTGACTGCCCTCCAGCCTGGGCGACAGAGTGAGACTCTGTCTCAAAAAAAAAAGAAGAAACCCATGTCCCAACCCACCACCAGGGACTACACCAGGGGGCCTCCACCTTCAGGATTACAAGCTGATGCCGGCGACTCGGGGTGACCGACTCTCTGCTCGCCTCCCTCTCCAGCTGCCCAAAGACGCTTTCTTGTCTCTGTTCCGCTTTCACTCCCAGGTGAGGCTGGTTCTGTGTATGTCCCAGTTGTGGCCAAGGCTCAGCCGTGCCCTCCCGACTGGGGTCTCCCTCTAGCGGCTCCGCTGTACCTGGGCTGCCCCCGCCACCCAGAACACCCTGGCTCACCAAGCCCACCACAGCCTCCACCCGCTCGCTGTCCTTCCAGACGGGGCTCCGCCTTCTGCTCAACCCACCACCGAGTTCCAAATTTTAATGCCCTTTTCAATTTCTACAAGTTTTTTTTTTTTTTTTTTGAGACAGAGTCTCTCTCGCTCCGTCACCCAGGCTGGAGTGCGGCGGCACGATCTCAGCTGACTGCAACCTCTGTATCCCAGGTTCAAGCAATTCTCCTGCCTCAGCCTCCTGAGTGGCTGAGACTACAGATACACGCCACCACGCCCGGCTAATTTTCTGTATTTTTAGTGGAGACGGGGGTTCACCGTGTTGGCCAGGATGGTCTCGATCTCCTGACCTTGTGATCCACCCGCCTCAGCCTCCCAAAGCACTGGGATTACAGGCGTGAGCCACCACGCCGAGCTTTCTTCCTTTTTTTTTTTTTTTTTTTAAAGACAGGGTCGCTGTCGCCCAGGCTGGAGTGCAGTGGTGCGATCTTGACTCACTGCAACCTCTGCTCCTGAGTTCCAGAGATTCTCCTGCCTCAGCCTCCCAAGAGCTGGGATTGCAGGTATACACCAACACACCCGGATTATTGCCTTTTTTTTTTTTCAGTAGAGACGGTTCACCATGTTGGCCAGGCTGGTCTCGCACGCCTGATCTCAGGTGATCCTCCCGCCTTGGCCTCTCAAAGTGCCAGGTGTGAGCCACTGTGCTCGGCCTTCTTTCTACACGTTCTGCAGGGGCTTTTAATTATCTGCCTGCTATTCCTGACAGTCTTGTTCTTTTCTTAAATTGTCAATTCTTCCTATTTCACCATCTTCATTTTGGGGAAGTTCCCTGAGTGTGTGGAGAGTATAAATCAACCTCAAACCCAAATGAGGGGGCCCAAAGGTACCACGGCTAGAGGAGGCCCCCGCCAGCCGCTCACAACGGAACCCGTGGCACCCATACTGTCTGCTTGCAGGGGTGGCATCTTAGGTCCATTTCTTCATCCTGCCTGGGGGCACAGGGTCTCTTCTCCATGTGCCCATGTGGCCTTTAACCCCTGGCCACTGCCACAGGAAGCCCCCAGGCCCAAGTGCCTCCCTGGCCGCTCCGGGTCTTAGTTCCCCATTTCTGGAACCCTCAGGAGTTTCCTTTCCTTCTCTGACCTCAGCCGTGTGCTAGGTTGACGGCGAAAAGCCCGTCCTCTCTTCAGCACTCCAGGGCTTTCTGCAGGCGCCTCCGTCACCAGGGGCCTTGCGGCCACCCTGCACAGCAGACTCGAGTTCCGCCATGACGCCCCGCAGAGGGGCTCACCCCGGGCGCCCACACCTCACAGCTCAGCTCCCCCCACGACCATCCTGCCTGTTACTGCAGCGGCCCCACTCCCTGCTCTTTCACGCTCCGCAGGCTGGCCACTGCCACCCGGAACTGTCCCTCCGAGGGCACCCCGAGCCATCTCCCCTGGCCTGCCTTGTCCCTCTATCCCCAGGGCCCAGCATGGAGCCCAGCACCCAGCACGGCCAGTCTCTATGCTCCCAGGACCACAATCTTTTCTTTTTTCACTTTTTTTTGAGTCGGAGACTCACTCTGTCACCCAGGCTGGAGTACAGTGGCAGGATCTCAGCTGACTGCAACCTCCATCTCCCAGGTTCAAGCGATTCTCCCGCCTCAGCCTCCCAGGTAGCTGGGATTACAGGCGCACGCCACCACGCCTGGCTCATCTTCGTGTTTTAAGCAGACATGGGGTTTCGCCATGTTGGTCAGGCTGGTCTCCAACCGCTGACCAAGTGATCCACCCGCCACGGCCTCTCAAAGTGCTGGGATGACGGGTGTGAGCCACTCGGCCTCTCAAAGTGCTGGGATGACGGGTGTGAGCCACAGCACCTGGCTTCACACTCTTTTCAAGAACATGCCTTCAAGAGGTGCCTGGCTCGCCCTGACCCGAGGATGCGGGTGGAGCCGTTCACACTGGCTCCAACGACGGGTCCCCCTGCCCCGGCTATTTCTGTTTCAAAAAACCCCAGCAGCATCCACAGAGACGGGAGAGTCGCGGGGAGACACGAAGTACGCGCAGGGGACCAGGGGCTACCTGATGTCCTCGTCGGTCACCATGAAGGCTTTGCACAGGGGCTGCGTGGTGTTGAGCCACACGCCGGGGTTCTTCTCCACGGCGGCTGACAGCTGCCCGGTGATGGGCATGGTGCTGGTGTGCAGGGCGCTGGCGATGGCCGACAGCAGCGTCTCGTCCGTGCAGCCGGGTCCCACCCCTGCCAGGCAGTGGAGAGGCAGCCCCGAGGGGAGAGGTCACGGCCGTGACCCACACAGGCCACGAAATGCCCCAAGAACGGAGCTGCTACCTTCTTCCCGACCGGGTTTCATGTCTCCATTTCCCCTCACGTGGGTGTCATTACTTTCGTAACAGAAACAAAGCAAGCTTGGTGGGCACGGCGGCTCACGCCTGCAACCCAGCATTTGGGAGGGCGAGGTGGGAGGACCGATGAGGAGCTGGAGGCTAGCCTGGACAACATAGTGAGATCCCCATCTCCACACAAGAACTAAAACATCCGCCAGGTGTGGCGCTGCGCGGTCCCAGCCGCTCAGGAGGCTGAGCTGAGAGAACCACTTGAGCCCGGGAGGTAGAGGCTGCTGTGAGCAGTGACAGCACCACTGTGCTCCAGCCTGGGCGACACAAAGCCCAGCTTTTGTTTTTTGAGACAGGGTCTTGCTCTGTATTTTCTGTAGGGACGTAGAGATAGGGGTCTCGCTATGCTGCCCAAGCTGGTCTTGAACTTCCGAGCTCGTGATACTCCTGCCTCAGTCTCCTAAAGTGCTTGATTACAGGCGTCAGCCACGGCACCCAGCCGACCCTGCCTCTAAAAAACCGCTGAATCCACTCCAGCTCTGCATTCTTTGTTCTGTGCAGGAGCAAAACCAGGCCTCCTTGTTTTTTCAGGATCCAGGTCAAAAGGCCCTGGGCGTACACTGCACCTGGAGGCCACAAAGCCCCACCCGCAGGGTCTCCAAGTATGAACGGCCCAGCCAGGCGCCCTGGGTCCCTCCTCCCGCCCCACCCACAGGGTCTCCCAAGTATGAAGGGCCAGATGCCCTGGGTCCCGCCTCCCGCCCCACCCACCGGGTCTCCCAGGTATGTAGGGCCCATCCCAGGCGCCCTGGGTCCCTCCTCCCGCCCCACCCCCAGGGTCTCCCAGGTATGAAGGGCCCATCCCAGGCGCCCTGGGTCCCTCCTCCCGCCCCACCCACAGGGTCTCCCAGGTATGAAGGGCCCATCCCAGGCGCCCTGGGTCCCTCCTCCCGCCCCACCACAGGTCTCCAAGTATGAAGGGCCCATCCCAGGCGCCCTGGGTCGCCTCCTCTTGCCGCAGCCGCAAGCAGATTTGCCCTCAGTGCCTGCATCACGAACAGCCCTCCACCCAGCTAAGAGATGAGGGCGCCCCCAGCACTCCACCCCACCCAGCCCATCCCCTTCCGACTCCCCCACAGGGCGCCCGCTCACCCTGCAGGCCCTTGGGGAGGTCCATGGTCTTGACCAGCTCCTCGGCAATGTCGAAGGCGTTCAGGCCGCTCAGCTTCTTCTCCCAGAAGAGCTGCCCCAGACACACATGTGAACCCCAAGAGCAGCCCTGCCCCTCCCCCTTCCAGGTCCTCGAAGGGCTCCACGGAGGCCCACCTGGCCTCCTTCCCCATGTGGGTCCCAATGGGCCTTTTGCCTCCCAGGGCCCTGGGCCTCCTGCTCCTGCCCAGGCTTTCCACAGCCTGGTATCCAGGGGACGTTTGTAAACAAGAATTTGTAAGAACTACAAATTCTTTTGACGTTTATAAAAACTACACACGGGGTGGCTCACGCCTGTAATCCCAGCGCTTTGGGAGGCCGAGGTGGATGGATCACCTGAAGTTGGGAGTTAGAGACCAGCCAGGCCAACAAGATGAAACCTCGTCTTTACTAAAAATGCAAAAAAAAAAGGATGGGTACGGTGGCAGGCACCTGCAATCCCAGCTACTCGGGAGGCTGAGGCAGGAGAATCGCTTGAACCGGGAGGCGGAGGCTGCAGTGAGCCGAGATCGCACCACTGCACGACAGCCTGGGCGACAGAGTGAGACTCGGTCTCAAAAAAAACACAAAATTAGCTGGGCGCGGTGGCTCATGGCTGTAATCCCAGCACTTTGGGAGACTGAGGTGGGTGGATCACCTGAGGTCAGGAGTGCAAGACCAGCCTGGCCATCATGGTGAAACCCCATCTTTAAAAAAAAAAAACAACCCACAAAATTAGCCGGCATAGTGATGGAGGCCTGTAATCCCAGCTACTCGGGAGGCTGAGGTGGGAAGATCACTTCAACCTGGTTGAACCAGGACAGGGAGGCTGCGGTAGTTAAGATCCCTGCCACTGCACTCTAGCCTGGGTGACAGAGCAAGACTCTGTCTCAAAAAAAAAAGAAAAAAAAAAAGAAAAAAAGAAAATACACATGGTTCTCGGTTTTTAAGAAGTGGCTCACACAGCCACGTATGGGCAGTTCGCCCCCCGTATCTGTGGGTTCCACAACCATCCACCTAACCAGCTGCAGACTGAAAAAACTGGGGGGAAAAACAAATAAAAATAATTCAACAACTGGTCAGGTATATTGGCTCACGCCTCTAACCCCCACAATTTGGGAGGCGGAGGTGGGAGGATCACTTGACACCAGGAGCTTGAGACCAGCCTGGGCAACACAGAGAGACCCTGTCTCAAAAGCGAAAAACTGAAAAAACTAGTAATACACACAACACAAGGAGTGTCACAACCATCTACTCCTTATGAAGTAGTATAAGGAATCTAGATGACACCTGTAGGTGACATGCAAATACCAGACCATTTTCATTTAAAAAATTTTTTTAAATTTTATTTCTGAGACGGTCCTGCTCTGTGGCCCAGGCTGGAGTGCAGTGGTATGATCTCGGCTCACTGCAGCCTCCACCACCCAGGTTCAAGTGATTCTCCTCTCTCAGCCTCCTGAGTAACTGGGATTACAGGCATGCACCACCACGCCCGGCTGATTTTCATATTTTTAGTAGAGACGGGGTTTCACCATGTCGGTCAGGCTGGTTAGAACTCTGGATCCGCCTGCCTCAGTCTCCCAAAGTGCTAGGATTACAGGCACACACCACTGTGCCCAGCTAATTTTTGTATTTTTAGTAGAGACGGGGTTTGGCCATGTCGGTCAGGCTGGTCTAGAACTCCTTACCGCAGGTGATCCACCTGCCTCGGCCTCCCAAAGTGCTGGGACTACAGGCATGAGCCACCAAGAAGAGGCCTGACTAGACTGTTTTCTCTTCTTTATTTTTTTTGAGATGGAATTTCGCTCTTGCCCAGGCTGGAGTGTAGTGCTGTGAGATCTCAGCTCACTGCAACCCCTGCCTCCTGGGTTTAAGCGATTCTCTGTCTCAGCTTGCCGAGTAGCTGGGAGGAGAGCTGCCTGCCACCACATTCAGCTAATTTTTGTACTTTTAGTAGAGACGGGGTGTTGCCATGTTGGTGATGCTGGTCTCAAACTCCTGACCTCAGGTGATCCGCCTGCCTTGGCCTCCCAAAGTGCTGGGATTACAGGCCTGCACTGCGCCCAGCCTGCTAGACCATTTTCTATGAGGGGCCTGGTCATCCCCGAAGTTTGGTATCTGGGGATACCTAAGAGGGTGCGGTGTGTCCTGAACTAATTCCCTGCGCATCCCAAGGGGGACCACGGGACCGGTTCCTGCTGTCGCCCAGGCTGGAGAGCAGTGGTGTGATCACAGCTCACTGCAGCCTTGGCCTCCTGGCCTCAAGCAATCCTCCCACCTCCGCCTCCTCAGGGGCAGGAACCGCAGGCGAGCGCCACCACGTCCAGCTGATTTGTTCATGTTTTAGCCTCGCCATGTTGCCCAGGCTGGCTTGGAACTCCTGCGCTCCATTCGTCCGCTCCACGTATGATCTTACTCCAAACGTCCACCCACCAAGGCGAACAAGCCGGCCGGGAAGGCTGGGGTCGCCGTGCGCTGGCTCACCTGGCGCGGCTGGTCCACCGCCTTCTGCGGGTCACTCTTGACCTTGTTGCTGGGGTGGTTGGTAATCTTGGTCACCGGCTGCTTGAAGATGGACGCTGTCTGGCGCACGGGCAGCGCTGTATTCAGGTCGGGCTTGCCCTGCGGGAGGAAGGCGCTGCAGCCCGGCCTGGGGTCTCCCCGGCGGCTCAGAGCCTCCAGGGACGCGGGGCCCGGGCGACCCCCCGCCTTGCGGGCGCCCCTCGCGTCCCCCACGCCCTCCAGGACCCCCACACTCCGGGGAGGCCGCTCTCGCAGGCTGGGCCCGGCCAGCTCCTCCAGAGCCCCTGTCGCTGGTCGCGTCCTCGCCATGCGCGCGGCGCTCTGTGCCCGGCGCCTTCCGCTCTGCACCCTCCACCCCGCGCCGCGCCTGCCCCCTGTGTCCTCTGCCCGCTGTGACCTCCCGCGCTCTGGGCGCTGGGCTGCGTCGCCTGCCGCTCACGTCATGGCCGCGTCCCCGCCTAAAACGCCCTGCGCTGACGTCACCCGCGTGACGCCACCGCTCACCTTGACCTGGTTGGAGGAGTCGTAGCGCACGCGCTGGCGGCTCTTGTTCATCTTGCTCATCAGCATCTTGCCGGTGCGGAAGTCGAAGGTGCTCAGGTCCATGGAGCCGCCCAGGTAGCGCGCCAGCTGCGGCTTGCTGCGGAACTTCTTCCCGCTGGGGCTGCGGAGAGGCAGGACGGTCGGCGCCCCGGCGGACCCCGGACCCCGGACCCCGGACCCCGACCCAGACCCAGCCCTGACCCCAAACCCAGCCCCAGCCCCAGGCCGGGACTCCAGACCCAGACCCAGACCCAGACCCGGCCCTGACCCCAAACACAGCCCCAGCCCGAGGCCGGGACTCCAGACCCAGACCCCAACCCAGCCCTGACCCCAAACCCCAGGCCCTGGCCCCAGACCCAGACCCCAGCCCTGACCTCCAGACTCCAAAACTGGCCCCCAAATCTGGGCGCTAGCCCCAGCCCCAGAGCCCTGGCCCTGACCCTCAGACCCTTGCCCTAGTCCCAGCCTCCACACCGACTCCTTGCCCCAAAACCCCAATCCCGGGACCCTCCAATCATCCCCACCCCAGGCCCTGGCAGCATCAGGCACAGCAGAGCTGTGAGTTCTGCAACAAACGCCATTACCTACAGGAAGATGGGCCCCGGCTCTGGGAGGGTGCCTCACATTTCCAGAACATTCTAGAAACAGAATTTGGGTCACATTCTTGAGAAAAGACCCCACAGAGAACAGGTATGTGAGGGACAGCCATAAGAGCAATCCCCTTCCACCTCCAGGTTCCAGCGGCAGGGCCAGGCCCCAACAGCTGCTTGCGCATAACCCGGGGTGGAGCTTGCAGCGAGGCGGCCGTGCACGCACAGACCTGGACACGGGGTTCTGCTCTCAGCCTGCAGCAGACAAGCACTAGCAACTCATGCTCTCCAGGAAAGAAGGACACCCACCTACAGGTTTCCCTGCGTGCCACACGTGGTCACGCTACAAGATGACAGGCACCCAACCCAACACATTGCCACCATGGCTGGGATGTAAAATGGAACAGCCATGTTGGGAAAGCCTGGCAGCTCCCCAGCAAATCTACGGATGACCCAGCCATGCTAGTCTTAGGTATCTGCTCGAGAGAAATGAGGGCACACATCCACACCATCACCTCTACACGAAGTCCCCAGGAGCCCTACCATGGCAGCCAGAAGGTGGAGGCAGCCCAGACTCTCTCAGCGCGTGAACGGATCAACGCACCATGGCCCATCCACACAGTGGAATATTAGTCAGCCATGAAAAGGAGCAAGGCTCTGAGACAGGCCAGTGTGGATGAACCTTGAAGACGTCATGCTCAGTGAGAGACGCCAGACACAGAAGGCCACACAGTGTGTGATCCCATTTCTATGAAATGTCTAGAACAGGGCGAGGTGGCTCACGCTTGTAATCCTAGCACTTTGGGAGTCCAAGGTGGGTGGGTGACCTGAGGTCGGGAGTTCAAGACCAGCCTGACCAACATGGAGAAACCCCGTCTCTACTAAAAATACAAAAACTTAGACGGTGTGGTGGTGCGCACTTGTAATCCCAGCTACTTGGGAGGGTGAGGCAGGAGAATCACTTGAACCTGGGAGGCGGACATTGCGGTGGGCCAAGATCACGCCATTGCACTCAAGCCTGGGCAACAAGAGCAAAACTTTGTCTCAGAAAAAAAAAAAAAAAAAAAAAGGCCGGGCACGGTGGCTGACGCCTGTAACCCCAGCACTTTGGGAGGCCGAGGTGGGCAGATCACTAGGTCAAGAGATCAAGACTATCCTGGCCAACATGGTGAAACCCCGTCTCTACTAAAATTAGCCCAGTGCGCACCTGTAGTCCCAGCTACTCGGGAGGCTGAGGCAGGAGAACTGCTTGAACCCAGGAGGTGGAGGCTGCAGTGAGCCGAGGTCGCGCCACTGCACTCCAGCCTGGCGCCTGGCGCCGGAGCAAGACTCTGTCTCAATTAAAAAAATAAAAGTCTACAACAGGATAACTGAGAAACAGGAAAGGGACGCGCAGTGCCAGGGGCTGGGGTGAGGACGGGCCGTGGCTGCTTCATTTCTTTCTTTCTTTCTGGAGATTGGTTCTCACTGTTGCCCAGGCTGGGATGCAGCGGCTCAGTCACAGCTCATTGCAACCCTGAACTCCTGGGCGGGGGTGATCCTTCCACCTCAGCCCCCCAAGTAGCCGGGAGACAGGCATAAGCCACAACGCACAGCACATACACATATATATATATATATATATATATATATTTTTGAAATGGAGTCTCGTTCTGTTGCCCAGCCTGGAGTGAAGTGGCGCCATCTCGGCTCACTGCAACCTCCACCTTCAGGTTCAAGCGATCCTCCTGCCTCAGCCTCCTGAGTAGCCGGGATGAAAGGTGCCTGTCACCATGCCTGGGTAATGTTTTGTACTTTTAGTGGAGACGGGGTTTCACCCCTGGCCAACATGGCCAGGCTGGTTGCCAACTCCTGACCTCAGGTGATCTGTCCACCTCAGCCTCCCAAAATGCTGGGATTGCAGGTGTGAGCCATGATGCCCAACTTAATTTTTATATATATATTTTTATACAGATGGGGTCTCACCATGCTGTCCAGGCTGGTCTGGAACTCTGAGCTCAAGCAAGCCTCCCACCTTGCCTCCCAAAGCGTTGGGATTACAGGTATGAGTCACCACACCCTGCCCATTCTTTTTTTTTTTTTTTTTTTTTTAATTTTTGTTTTAAATGAAGGGTAACCTTTTTTTGCCCAGGCTGGAGTGCACAGGTTTGAACAGAGCAACCAGCCGCCGTGACCTCCTGGGCTCAAGGGATAGTCCTGCCTCAGCCTCTAGGGTAGCTGGGACTACAAGTGTGCACCATCATGCCTAGCTCATTTTTATTTCATTTATTTATTTTTTGAGACGGAGTCTCGCTCTGTCACCCAGGCTGGAGTGCAGTGGCACGATCTTGGCTCACTGCAACCTCCGCCTCCCGGGTTCAAGCAGTTCTCCTGCCTCAGCCTCCCAAGTAGCTGGGGATACAGGCACCTGCTACAATGCCTGGCTAATTTTTGTATTTTTCGTAGAGTTTCACCATGTTGGCCAGACTGGTCTCGAACACCCGATGTCAGGTGATCCACCTGCCTCAGCCTCCCAAGTGTGAGGATTACAGGTGTGAGCCATGGTGCCCAGCAATGTCTAGCTAATTTTTAAATTTTCTGCAGAGATAGGGTCTCACTATGTTGCCCAGGTTGGTCTCCAACTTCTGATCCTCCTGCCTCCCCTCCCAAAGGGATTACAGGTGTGAGCCACTATGCCTGGCTGGTTCATCTCAAGAAAATGACACAGAAATAATTGCACTTGCACGGTGCTTAGTAGGCCAGGTACCTTAAGCACATTCTCAACTCGGTCAAAAGTCACTGAGTGATAATGCATCCGCCTGAGCCTGGCGGGTGGCTCTGTTTTGCTGGTTTCCCAGAACCCTCCAGGGCAGGCTCCTCCTGTCCTCCTCTGCCCCTGCCCCAGGCATCTTGGCACATGGTAGATGCCAGATGCCAGACAACTGAGACAGCTCAGAATCTCTTCTCGCCAGAAGGAAATTCAATTCTGCAGGCACCGCACAGAAGTATGTAGTCACATGCTTAGCTCAATAGCCTCTATCCAGGATCTACGCACAGGGCTAATACACAGATCGCAGGAAGTCGTATTTCTCTCCACCCCGCCCCCCCAACCCCAGGCAAATTCCATGGCACACAAGGACACGGCGGGCTCTAGCACGTCCACTGGGACAGGGCGCCACCGGGCGGGACGAGGACAAGTGCCTGGGGGTCCAAAACCACTCAGGACTCCTTCTGGAGTTCCTTTGCTAATTACTGTGCGGGCTGGCTGACGTTATTAAACCTGAGGCTTGCCCAGGGCAGTGGCAAGAAACCAAGAAGCCCCAGGCCCCGACTTAGGCCTCACGCAGCCACCAGGAAGGAAAGAGAGACCCCACCAAAACAGTCCCAGCAGTTCTTTGCCTCCGGTCACCCCAAAGAGAAGCTGTTCTGCCTTTTAAGATGGAGGCGAACAAGAGCTGGGGATGGGCATACAAGGCGGTGGTACGTAAATGGGCCTGGGGTTCTTTCTGGGGTGATGGAAATTCTGTAACTGACTCTGAGGATAGCTGCACATATCTGTAAATACGTGAAAATGCGAAAAACCACTGACTCGTGTACTTTAAATGAGGCTATGGTACATGAACTGTATCTCAAAAACGTCCTCTCAAAGAGTAAGTGGGTAGCTCATGCCTGTAATCCCAGCACTTTGGGAGGCTGAGACAGGAGGATTGCTTGAGCTCAGGAGTTAGAGTCCAGCCTGGGCAACAAAGTAAGACCCACCTCTAAAAAAAATTTTAAAAATGAGGCCAGGCACAATGGCTTTCGCCTGTAACCCCAGCACTTTAGGAGGCCAAGCCCGACAGCTCACCTGAGGTCAAGAGTTCGAGACTAGCCTGGCCAACACAGTGAAACCCTGTTTCTACTAAAAATGCAAAAATTAGCTGGAGGTGGTGGCAGGGGCCTGTAATCCCAGATACTCGAAGGGCTGAGGCAGGAGAATCCCTTGAACCAGGAGGCGGAGTTTGCAGTGAGCCGAGATCACACCGCTGCACTCCAGCTTGGGTGACAGAGTGAGACTCCCTCTCAAAATAAATAAAATAAAAATTAACCAGGCATGGTGGCACATGCTTGTGGTCCCATCTACTCTGGAGGCTGAGGAGGGAGGACCGCTTGAGCCCAGGAGGTCAAGGGTACAGTGAGCTATGACTGTACCACTGCACTCTAGCCTGGGTGACAAAAACAAGACCCTGTCTCAAAAAAAAAAAAGGGGGGGCCGGGTGGTGGCACATGCCTGTAGTATAGTCCCAGCTACTTGGGAGGCTGAGGCAGGAGAATCCCTTAAACCTGGGAGGTGGAGGTTGCAGTGAGCTGAGATTGCGCCACTGCACTCCAGTCTGGCGACAGAGTGAGACTCTGTCTCAAAAAATAAATAAATAAAATAAAATAAAAGTAAATGCAAGGTAGAGGGGATTAGTGGTTACCAGGGGCTGGGGGAGGAAGTGGGGAGTGACTTGTAATGAGGACAGAGCTGCTTTTGGGAATGATGAGAATGTTCTGGAATTAGTGGTGATGGTTGTACAGCTTTGTGAATGTATGAAAACCACTGGTGGCCAGGAACGGTGGCTCACGCCTGTAATCTCAGCACACTGGGAGGCCGAGGTGAGCTGATCACCTGAGGTCAGGAGTTTGAGACCAGCCTGGCCAACATGGCGAAACCCGATCTCTACTAAAAATTAAAAAATTAACCGGATGTGGTGGTGGACACCTGTAAGCCCAGCTACTCGACAGGCTGAGACACGAGAATCTCTTGAACCGAGGAGGCAGAGGTTGTAGTGGGCTAAGAGAGCCCCATTCCGCTGCAGTCTGAGCAAAAAGAGTCAAACTCCATCTCAAAACAAATTACCCACTGAACTGTACATTTTTAAAAAGTAGCTTTCGCCAGGCAGTGGCCATGCCTGTAATCCCAGCACTTTGGGAGGCCAAGCCAGGTGAATTGCTCGAGTCCAGGAGTTCGAGACCAGTCTAGGCATCACAGTGAAACTCCGTCTCTATAAAAATAAGCTAGGCATGGTGGCACATGCCTGTAATTCCAGCTACTTGGGAGGCTGAGCTGAGAGGGTTACCTGAGCCTGGGAGGTCGAGAATGCAGTAAAGCCGTGATCACACCACTGCACCCCAGCCAGGGTGAGACCCTGTCTCAAGTAGCTTCTGTGGAACGTGAATTATATCTCAATTTTTAATAAAGGTTAGGCAGATCTATTGACACAGAAAGATGTCCCTGACATTCAACGAAAAAAGAACAGCCTTGATAAAACCACACATACAGAAAAAAAGTAGGCACCATGGCCTCAACTCTTCCAGGTCCCAATTCCATTCAGCCTAGGAGCCTGAAGCCTCTGATGAAAGCCTGGGTTGAGGAGGCCCCAGACTTGCAGAGGGCAGCTCTGGGCTGAGTCTGGGTTCACCCTTTGCAGAAAAACCTGAAATCTCTCCAATCTGTTTAGAGGAGAGCTTTTCCCTGCTTTTCTCCACTGCTAGCTAGACCCCATGCTCAGGGACAGGTAGAGTGGGGATGAGAAAGGTGGGGCAGTGACAGCCTCAAAACACTCTGCTCAAGCTGGCCTTGGTTCCAGCTCCCAAGCTGCAGCCACCTTTTACGGGGTTCCTGCTGCCTGCATGCCTCTCCCTGCTCCATTCAACGTCACCTCCTCAGAGAGGCCCTCCCTGATCACCCCAGTCTCAGGCCCGTCATCTGCCCTCCCAGATTTCAGCATGTGTCACTGCAAATCTCAGCACGTGTACCCATGGCTGTAACAGGAGGTGGCTGGTGCCCTGGCTGTCATCTGAAAGCGGGAGGGCCCAGCCTCACTCCTGGCTGAATGGCTGGGATCCAGGCGGTGCCTGGTGCTGTTTTTGACAAAGTACTGCAGAGGCCGACACACACCTGCTGTGGACTCTCCAGCAGCCTCTGGGAGAAGGAAGCCCAGAAACGTGCTTGGGGTTAGCATGCTGGCAGGCCCCGGCCTCCCCAACGACAGAGGACAGAACCACAAGGCTTCAGGCTTTCTGAAGAGCCAGAGAGCCCGCAAAGGGGCTGGGGTCCAAACGGGAATGCACCACTCTGTCCCTAAGAGACACGGCTTGCAGTCCCACTATGCCACTGCCTGCAATTACAGGGTTCCAGCTCATCAGGGTACACATTCGGGGACCAAGTTCCGCCTCTCTCTTGCTGTCCTTCCACTTTCCAGGAACCAGCCCCTGAGCTCCTCCCGCAAGAGGACGCCCCACGCACTGCTTCTAATCAAACCCATCCCTTCCCTGCTCTTTCCTCATTTTATCTCCCAAAGCCGGGACAGTCAAGAACCACAGGGGACCAAAGTGCACAGTGGACAGAGCGGTGGCTCTGCCCCTCCTTGGCTCCTGAAAACCACTCGCCCTCACCTGGGCGATCTCCGGCCCATGACCCCGAGCTATGGGAAAAAGGGGGACTGGCTGCACACCCCCGATCACCCAGGCACTGGGCACAGGGCAGGCGTCCGCTTTCCCCTCAGGGAGGGACCTGAAGGCGCCGCGGGACACTGAACCAAGGGGGAGGGCGCAATGAAAGCTGGCTCAGAATCAGTAGCATCCTCCTCTAGCCAGCAGAAAAAAAAAAGGGGAAGACAAACAGCAGGTGGCCGACTGTCTGGGGCCTGGCTGCAGAGGCCACTAAGTCTTTGTTCCACAGAGGGGGTTCCCTGCGAGCTTTCTGAGCAGCACCTTTTTCAATTTGGGGAGGGGGTCTCTGAAAACCTCGGAACACCAGTAACATCCTCGCAAAGACTACTGTCAGGTGGGCTAGGAAGGTTGGGAGCCTCAGGTCTCCACCCTGAGTGGGCCACGACCCACGAGGGGCAGAGGCAATTCCTATTTAAAAAAAACAAAAAAGCTGCTTGGGGACCCAGTCGCTCTGAGGCGCTTATTCCCAGGACTGCGGTGAGCCTAGGAACACGCATTTCCACGCACGCGCCTCCGGATCCCGCCATGAGCCCTGCTCTCCGAAACCCCGGCTGGCCACCCCTCGGGCTCCACGCCACCCTAGGAGCACCCGAAGGAGGCCCCCCTGCGTCTCACGGGAACCAAAGGGACAGCCCAGCCCCCACCCCTGCCTCCCAGCAGCGTCTGGCCGCCGCCAGGCGCCCCTGGCCCAGTGCGCACGAACAAAGGCCGCCGCCGCTGCTGCCCGGCAGCCAGGACCCGGCCTGCCGAACGCCATGCGGCCCAGCAAGCGGCGCACGCGCACTGGGCCTCCGCGAGCGGGACGGACACGCACGCAGGACGCACGCACATACGCACGACGCACGCGGGGGGCCCAGGCCGCGGCCCAGGGCAGGGGCGCCGAGGCCGCCGCAGAGGCCGCTGGGAGGCGCCCGTTGGGGCCCTGCGCGGCCGGCGCGCTCATTCACCTATAGTAAAAGACATCCCTGTGGCCGGCTGACAGCCCCGACCTTCTGGGCACTTCTTCCCTCTCCCAGCCCTGCGGGAGCGCCGGGCACTCCCACCTCTTCCGCTCCATCGCGCCCGGCTCCTCGGCCTGCCGCGGGGCCCGCCGCCGCCGCCCGAACCCCCGCTTGCCGCCGCCGCCTCAGCTGCCTCCGCTGCCGCTGCCGCTGCCGCCGCCGCCGCCACTTGCCGCGGCTGTTCCGGCCCGCGGGCCCCCACCCTCCGCCCCCAGCCGGGCGCGTGCCGGCTTTGCCGCCCTCTCGGCCCCCTCCCCGCGCTCGCCAGCCCCCGCTCGGGGGGCCCGCTCCGCCCACCCGCCCGCGCGGGGCCCCGTTCTGCGCAGCTGCGGCGCCAGGCCCCGCCCCTCTGTGGCCGCGCCAATCGTCGCGTGGGCAGGATGCCGGGCCTCCGGCGGCGTGCGCGCCTGCGCTCTGGACCCCGCGAGCCGCCCATGCCGGGCAGTGGTATCCGGAGCCCAGGCAGCCGCTTGCGCTGTTCCCAGTCGCCCTCGTCCGCCTGGGGCGCCTGCGCGGGCAGATGCTTTCGGACGAGTGGGGGTCTTTCCCCTCGGCCTTTCTCCGGCCCAGGTCTTGGGGACTCTAGCCCATTGCCTGGACCTCGACTTCCCCGTCCTCCTGGTCTCCCAGCTTCCGAGCTTGTTACGGGCGTCCGAATCTGAAGGGCTTCCTCCGTGACCACCCCGCGTTCCCCCAACCCCAGTAGCTTGTCTTGTTTTTTGACACGGAGTCTCACTCTGGCGTCCAGGCTGCAGTGCAGTGGCGCGATCTCGGCTCACTGCAGCCTCCACCTCCCGGGTTCAGGTGAGTCTCCTGCCTCAGCCTCCTGAGTAGCTGGGATTACAGGTGCCCGCCACCACGCCCAGCTAATTTTTGTATTTTTAGCAGAGACGGGGTTTCACCACGTTGTTGGCCAGGCTGGACGGGGACTCCTCCTGACTTAAGGTAATCCGCCCCCCTCGGCCTCCCAATGTGCTGGGACGACAGGCGTGAGCCACTGCGCCCCACCCAGTAGCTTTCTGACCCCTCAAAATCCAGGAATCTGAGCCCCCCGCTCCCCCGCCTGCACTAGTCTAGTCACCATCTCTGGCCAGGAGAGTTCCAGGACCTTCCTGCGGAATCGCCCACTCCCTGTTGTCAGCCAGAGGGATCCTGAAATGGAAGCGGGTGGGCCGCCCCCTTTCAGTCCCTTCACTGACAGCATCGCTCCCAGGGGTAGGACTGGGCCAGCCTGGGACACGTGTTCAAGGACTGAGTCTAGCTGCTGTGTCCCCCTGCCTCCAGCTGGAGAAGCTCCCCTGCTTCTAAGGACCCCTTTGTTGACACTGGGTCTACTTAAACAATCTGGGATTTTCTGCTGCCTGAAGAGCTCATCCCATTTTCACAGTCCCTTTAGCTGCAGGTTCCAGGGAATAGGACAGGGACTTTTATTATTATTATTATTTATTTTTTGAGACAGAGCTCGCTGTGTCACCCAGGCTGGAGTGCAGTGGTGCAACCTCACCCAGGAGGGTGACGTTGCGGTGAGCCGGGATTGCACCATTGCACTCTAGCCTGGGCGACAAGAGCAAAACTCCGTCTCAAAAAAAAAAAAAAAAAAGCCAATTCCAGTGCTGAGGCAGGTAAGTGCCTCCACCCTGAAGTGAACTGGCAATCTTGTTTCCAAAAGTATGGTGGGGGGTGGGCAGAGAAAAATGAGTGTTGGGGAAGAGGTGGAGAAATTGAAACCTTGGGTGGTGCACGCCTGTAATCCCAGCTACTCAGGAGGCTGAGGCAGGAGAAGCACTTGAACCTGGGAGGTGGAGGTTACAGTGAGCTGAGATTACACCACTGGACTCCAGCCTGGGCAGCAGAGTGAGACTCCATCTCAAAGAAAAAAAAAAAAAAGAGAAACTCGGTACAGAATTACCGTAGGACCTGGCGATTCACCCCTAGGTACACACCCAAAGGCATAAGAAGCAGGAAAGCAAATACTTGCACACACACTTGACAGCACAATACAAGAGCTAAAGGGTGGAAACAGCCAGTGTTACAGATGGAACAAGGGATAAACCCAGCATGGCCCACCGCTCTGTGGAATAGCCTTCGGCGTGAACAGGAGTGTGGCTTGGACACAGGCCACACCCTGCATGCACCTTGAGGGCGTCACGCTCAGTGAGACTCCAGGCACAACATGCCACACAGTGTGTGATGCCATTTCTATGATGTGTCTAAGACAGGCTGATGTACAGAGACAGGAAGCGAATGTGTGGGGGTCAGGGGTGGGCAGGGGCTGGGGAGTGACAGCTGATGGGGATGAGGCTACCATTTGGGGTGATGGAATGTTCATGAACTAGAGGTGGTGGGTGCATACCATTGTGAATGTAATAAAACAGCTATACACTTTAAATGTTTAATTTTATGTGATGTGAATTTCACCTCAATAACATCAAAAAAAAAAAATGACCTGGGACATATCAGATGGACACAGGTGCCCATGTGGAAGGGGCTCACGATGGTCAAGCTTAGAACAACCTGAGGAACAAAATGAACATTTAGCAGTGGTTTATACTTCGCCGGGCACGGTGGCTCACGCTTGTAATCACAGCACTTTGGGAGGCCGAGGTGGGCGGATCATGAGGTCAAGAGATGGAGACCATCCTGGCCAACACGGTGACACCTCATCTGTACTAAAAATACAAAACAATTAGCTGGGCGTGGTGGCGCACGCCCGTGGTCCCAGCTACTCGGGAGGCTGAGGCGGAAGAATCGCTTGAACCCGGAGGGCGGAGGTTGCAGTGAGCCGAGATTGCGCCACTGCACTCCAGCCTGGTGACAGAGCAAGACTCCCGTCTCAAAAGAAGAAAAAAGAAAAAACAAATGGTTTATACTTGGTAGAATAAGCGTCTTCCAGTGGATGCCGGTAGAAGTAAACGCCTGAATAAATGGCTAATGGGGCCGAGACCGCTCCTCTTCACAGCAGTCCAGTGACCGAATCACAGAACCCCATCAGCCAGGTTGGCTCCTGCGGCCTCCTGGGCTGGCGAGGGCTTTGGTGCCATCATGCTGAAGTCACTGCCTTCCCTTTCGGGACTTAAATGCCAGGACGGGAAGTTCAGAAGTAGGCAGGGAAGCCTCATTGCTACTGGGGTCTGGTCACCTACAGATTCAGGGTTCGAGTCATACAATTTTTTTTTTTTTGAGATGGACTCTCACGCTGTCACCAGGCTGGAGTGCAGTAGCTCGATCTCGGCTCACTGCAAACTCCGCCTCCTGGGTTCAAGTGATTCTCCTGCCTCCACCTCCTGAGTAGCTGGGATTACAGGCGTGTGTCACCACGCCCAGCTACTTTTTGTGTTTTTAGTTGACGAGGATGGTCTCGATCTCTTGACCTCGTGATCTGCCCACCTCGGCTTCCCAAACTGCTAGGATTATAGGTGTGAGGCACTGCGCCCGGACCAGTTTCTTTTTTGAGACAGGGTCTCACTCTGCCACCCAGGCTGGAGGGCAGTGGTGCAGTGGCTCACTGCATCCTGTAACTTCTGGGCTCATGTGATTCTTTCTCTTTGGCCTCCGAAAGTGCTGGGATTACAGGTGTGGGCCACTACACCTAGCCTGGGGTCAATGTTTTTTTTTTTTTAATTTTTATCTGTTTTTTTGAGATAGAGTCTGCCTCAGTTTCCCAGGCTGGAGTGCATTGGTACGTGAGTCACTGTTCCCAGCCCCCTGGCCAATGTTATTTTAAAAATCAGAACGAAATCCTGCCAGGCACAGTGGCTCCCGCCTGTAATCCCAGCACTCTGGGAGGCCGAAGCGGGCGGATCACCTGAGGTCAGTTCAAGACCAGTCTGGCCAACATGGCAAAACCCCATCTCTACTAAAAATACAAAAATTAGCCAGGCGTGATGGTGTGTGCCTGTAATCCCAGCTACTTGGGAGGCTGAAGCAGGAGGATGGCTTGAACTCTAGATGTGGAGGTTGCAGTGAGCCGAGATCGCACCCTTGCACTCCAGCCTGGGCGACGGAGTGAGACCCCATCTCCAAAAATAAATAAATGCATTCCTGTTGTTTGAGCCATGCAAAATCGGTGGTATTTTGCTACGGGAACCCTAGGAAACGAATACGATAGCTATTTCCATAAACACACTTATGTATGCAGAGAGTGTGTCTAGGAGGATTTTTAAGAGACTGGAAAGAGCTGAAAAAGAACTGTCAGCTGCAGGGGACTGTGACTTTGCCCATATGCTCTTTTTGTGCCTGTTCATTTTTATTTTCCTTTTTTTTTTT
>CAUYNB010017223.1:0-12361 GCA_963574225.1 Lagothrix lagotricha | reverse complement strand
TGTTCCTTCCTTCCCTTTTCTTTCCTTCCTTTTCTTCCCTCCCTCCCTCCCTCCCTCCCTCCCTCCCTCAGGGTCTTGCTCTGTCGCCCAGGCTGGAGTGCAGTGGCGTGATCATAGCTTACTGCTTGACACCACCCCCCTCCACTGGCTCAAGTGATCCTCCCACCTCAGCTTCCCAGGTAGCTGGGACTACAGACATGTGCCACCATCCCTGGCTCATTTTTAAATTTTTTGTACAGAGAGGGTCTCCCTTTGTTGCCCAAACTGGACTCCAGCTCCTGGCCTCAAGCGATCCTCCTGTGCCTTGGCCTTGCATAGTACTGGGATTACAGGCGTGAGCCACTGCACCCAGCCTGGAACTCAGTTTTCTAATTCCATTCTGCCTGCTTTTGAGTATTAGAAAGGTCAAGAGAGATACAACATGTGAAAGCATGTAAATTGTAAGCACTATATCAATGAGAGTAGTTCTTGTTATAGAGACACCACTATACTATAAAGGTGCCCAAGTGTAAATGCTGATATGAATTGCTGGCTGACCAACAAATCTACTGAGAACAGCCTAATTCCCCAACTCGGAGACAGACAAAAACGAAACAAACATATCCTTCCTTGAAACCTTCTTATCACTACTTTATTTTGTAACAGGCGATGACCTAGACAAACTGTTGGAAAAAATGCAACAAAGAAGAGGAGACGGTGTGGTTATCCCTTTCAATGGAGACCTTAATGAATGTGTGTCCCCTCAGGAGGCTGCTGCTATGATGCCCACACAAAACCTGGGTAATGTCATCTCAGACCAAGAGGAGGAAGTTAGTCCTTAGGGCAGACATTGTAAAAACTAAGTCATTCTGAGGGTTTTGAGGATTCTTCAATTCACAGACCACAACAGCCTTTTCCTGATTGTCTACATGATAAACCTGGTTCCAATTAAAAACGCTTTCCCATGTGGCCTGGATCAAAGGCCTTGTTCCTAGTAAAAGTCTTCTGGAATGAAAATCAAAGACTTTATCTTAAACACTCTCTCTTTTTTTCTCTGAAACATTCCAGGACATTGGTGCATCTTCCTTAGCTCCACCATCTGCGCCCAGAGGATTTCAAAAAACTGAAAGAGTCAGACCACAGGCAGTGTAGGGCCCCCAGCTTCTGCTCCTTCACTTACTCTCTGACCTGTAAAACACACATTTTCTCAGGGATAGTTAGGCTTTCCTGGGAGACAGAACAGCGCTACCAGCTTGTCATCTGTCCTACAACAAGCTTCAGGAGCTCAAAGGGGGACTGTCAGGGGTGAGGAGTCTGGTCATTAGACTGGATTCATTTGGGTTTCAATCCTTCCCCAGTTCACTGATTGACACGAATGGCATAGGACAGGACAGAAAAAAGAACAGGAGAAAGGATAGATGGGAAACAGACCCATATAAGCTGCTGCTGACAGCCTCTTGGCCCCCACTTGATAGGAATGCATCATTTATATATTAGGATTGTCTCAGGCAATAAAAGTAGCATGGCTTGGCAGTCAGCTCTGTTGTAAAAACAAATGCAAATACAGGCAATAAAATGTTTTGACTTCTCAATGGTATTTGGTAATAAAGTGATCATCCAGATGATCTAAAATGTGTTTATATTAACTGTTTTGAATTGTTAACACGTTTAGAATTTAAACATTCTCATCCCAAGTACATACTTGGTTCCCTGTTAAATAAAGACATACTTATATCTTCTCAAGCTTCAAAACTTGCTAAGTAAAATTCTACAAAGTTATGTGTATATTTAGTCCCCACCCATCCAACCTGTGAAATGAAGGAAATAACAGCCTATATCAAAAGACGGATGTATTTTGATTGGTAGTCTGTGGTACAAAGACTATTTGTGCTTCTACTAAAAGTTCCAGCTTTGGGCTTTTCCAGTGCATTCTCTTAACCACTAGGGAGACTGTACGTATAAATCTCCACTTGCTGTCAGTGTCCATGATAACTGGGATATGTTGATGACTGTCGTTGCCTCAGCTGCATTTGATTTTAGAAAACATTAATTAGCATGGGTTAATTAGGCCCTGTTGCAGTTAAACTGCCACATGGGTTCCTGATAAAAAGCAGTGCTTTAAAGAAGCATTGGATGTTGCCTGCTCACCTATTTAGCTGACTAAACTTGTTTCATAGTGTGTGTGGATGCCGATGCACGTATAAGAAAGATTGATTGCTTGATATACTTGCAATAAAAAGTTACTGACCTGCTAGAGTATCTGGGCAATGTTTTTGTAATACGTCACCTGCTGAGTGGCCAGCTGGCTATGTCATGAGTCAGGTGTCTTCAGATAGTCCAGCCATCACCCTGGAGCTGGCCACAGCCACCTAGACCTGCCAGGTCACAGCACTGGCAAAGTGGAATCGAGTGGCAAGAAAGGTGAAAGTCGTGTCTCCATGACCCATGTTATGTAGTTGCTGGGAAGGGAATTTCCAACCATGTTGCAACTGACTTGCTGAAGAGGAAATGTTTACTGTAGTGCTATCCAGAAAAGCTCAAGGGAACTCAGCATCATGATCATTACAGCAACCTTTCTTTCCTTGAACTGGGTCGGGGCTAGGGCACTGGCCTGTGCTGATGTTCCTGAAGAAAACTGGAAACACTTCCTTTTCCATAGCTGAGTCCCAGCATCAGTTCCGAGAGTGTAGTCTGTCTCCACTTCTGGTTGGGATAGGGGGTGTTGAATTAGGCATTTATGAGATAACCAATCAATTTTAAAATAATACATTTGCAAAACTGCCACGTCCACTCCTGAGCACATCCTTTCATCCACGTTTCAGGGAAAATAGGCAAATCTATTAAAACTCAATAGAGAGTGCAAATAGCAGGTGAGAATTCTTAGTGAGATAGCGTTACATTACCATGTGTGTGGTATGTGTCCTCATAGAGATTCACAGTGGCCATTATGGAAGTAAATTAACCTTGTTCTTATGACTTCTTTTTAAATTTTAGATTTAGATAGCGAAACCTTCCAAATTTATCAACCGCAGCTAACAGTTGCCAGAAAACTCTTATCCCAGGTGTGTGCTATAGCAGACAGTGGCAGCCAGAGCCTGGACCTCGGTCACTTCAGCAAAGTAGACTTCATCATCATTGTCCCAAGGTCAGAGGTGCTGGTGCAGCAAACTCTTCAACGGATTCGACAATCAGGTAAGAGTGAACTTTCAAAGAGGAGCCCACCCAGATCCAGCTTCAGATCCCCTCTGCCTCTTCCGTTTGCTTAATCCAAACATTTATAGGATGCTTAAAACCTTCTTCAGTAATAAAATCATAAAAGCGGTGGGACTCGGTGGCTCATGCCTGTAAACCCAGCACTTTGGGAGGCCAAGACGGGTGGATCGCTTGAGGTCAGAAGCTTGACACTAGCCTGGCCAACATGATGAAACCTCGTCACTACTGAAAATACAAAAATTAGCCGGGCATGGTAGTAGATGCCTAATCCCAGCTACTTGGGAGGCTGAGGCAGGAGAATTGATTGAACCCTGGAGGCGGAGGTTGCAGTGAACTGAGATCATGCCATTGCACTCCAGCCTGGGCGACAGAGCGAGACTCCATCTCAAAAAAAAGTAATAATCATAATCATAAAAGCACTTTGTTGGCTGGGCAAGGTGGCTCATGCCTGTAATCCCAGCATTTTGGGAGGCCAAGGTGGGCAGATCACGAGGTCAAGAAATCGAGACCATCCTGGTCAACATGGTGAAACCCCGTCTCTACTAAAAAATATAAAAATTAGCTGGGCATGGTGGCACGCACCTGTAATCCCAGCTACTGGGGAGGCTGAGGCAGGAGAATTGCTTGAACCCGGGAGGTGGAGGTTGCAGTGAGCCGAGATCGCACTGCTGCACTTCAGCCTGGCGCCTGGCAACAGAGCAAGACTCTGTCTCAAAAAAAAAAAAGCACTTTGTTATTTTGCGTTTGTCAGAAGTTTTCCCTCAAAGTACTCTCCTTTTTCTCTCAAGGTCGAGGGTAAATTGATGTGCATGTTTGCCAGATACTGTTAAGTCCATGATGTAATCTGTGGCACTAGAATCTGGTCAGTTATTGAGGAAGAGAAATTTTCTCAAGGCAAGGATGGCCCTCAGCCTCCCAAAGTGCTGGGATTATAGGCATAAGCCACTGCGCCCATCTTTTTTGTTGTTGTTGTTGTTGTTGTTGTTGGAGTCTCTCTCTGTCACCCAAGTTGGAGTGCAGTGGTGCAATCCTGGCTCACTGCAACCCCACCTCCCTGGTTCAAGCAATTCTCTTGCCTCAGCCTCTCTCAAATAGCTGGGATTACAGGTGTATGCCACCATGCCCAGCAATTTTTGTATTTTTAGTAGAGACAGGGTTTCACTATATTGGCCAGGCTGGTCTCGAACCCTGACCTCAAGTGATCCACCAGCCTCAGCCTCCCAAAGTACTGGGATTACAGGCATGAGCCACAACACTCAGCCCGGATTCTGCATTTCTAATAAGCTTCTATGGATGCCAGTGTCAGAAGACCATACTTTGAGTAGCATGGCTCAATAAGAAATCTTACTTGATTGTACATTTTAAAATAACTAAAAGAGTATTATAATTGGATTGTTTATTACACAAAGGATAAATGCTTGAGGGGATGGATACCCCATTTACCCTGATGTGATTATTACACATTCTATGCCTGTATCAAACTTTCTCATATACTCCATAAATACATACTCCTACTATGTACTTACAAAAATTTAAAATTAAAAAGAGAAATTTTGCATTAGTTCCCAAGGCCAAATGAGCTGATGGAAAGTACATTTTTTCCTGTTTCTATCTTTTTAACCCCTGTGACTGACATGTGAACTTTTGTCCACATCTTCTGGAGGTCCAAGTGCGTGGTTGACAGTGCAGTCTTCTTTTTAGCCTCTCAGTTTCAGAATAACAAGTTACAAAATGACTTGTTGGAAATATTGACCTGTAGGTGATGAGCTGGAAAAGGTCAAATACCTTCTCTCACAGCTTTCCCAGAAACCAAAGTAGTTCTCTCTCTCAGCTACTGGCTGTTTCTACATTTATTTTTCCTGCCCCTTCTCCAATATGGGGAGTGGATGGGTGTTGGTCACACCAAGTGGTAGCCAGATTTTTTGTTATTTCATATGGATTTTTTTTTTTTTACCTTTCATAACATGGAGGAAGTGTCTTGTCTTTTAGGTATTTTACTTGTACCAGTTGGCATTTGTGGCCTCCCTGAGTTTGTGATCTGATATCCCAAATTGTGCTTGAGCAAACATATCTTGGCACCTGTTTGAAGTGACGAAATCATCTGCAGAGCCTTTTCCTGAAATAACCTCTCAGTGACCCACACTTTCACCTTTCCTAATAAATGCAGCTCCCAAATAAAGCCTTGCGTTTTTGACAGATGAAGAAATTGTACAAGTCCTTTCCTTTCTCTTCTCAGTGCCCTCAGATTTTTCTAAAGTGAATTTTTTAATAGTAAAATTAGTGTTTATTTAGTGCATTGTAATTTAAAACATTAGACAAACTGAGAATTACAGCGTTTCTAAAAAGAATATTTTAAGATTGTCGTCTCTCGAAAAGGTACCAGAATGTGACCAATTATATAAGCTTAGAAGCCAGAAAAAAATCAATGTAATAGACAGGTTTGTCAAACTCAAAGCAAAGCATATTTTTTAAATTATTCACATCTGGCTTTGGCATACACACCGAAATTTTTGCTGCAAAAATAATCACTTCTGTATATTTAAACATAACTTTACTTATCTTGTTATAAAAATGATTATGGTATGCCTTATTTTGAAAAATTAAAGTAGAAACATTTAAACATTTATAATCCTACCATTCAAGGGCAACCACTATTAAAATGTTGGCATTAACAAACAATACCTAGTGTTCCACCTCTCTTTCCTGACTCTGTTTTTTTCACTTGGCATTACAGTGTGTATCTTTTTCCATGTCATGAACAGCTTTTGTGAGCATCATTCTTTTTTTGTGTGTGTGTGTGTTTGTGTGTGAGCATCATTCTTAATGAATTGATAGTACTTCATGTCATAATTACAAAAAAAGTATTTGCTTTGATGTTTGAATACCTTCATATTCTTAGAACACATACCAATTGATAGAAGAGAAAGGACTCGAAGCATGTTAAATGTAAGGAGAAATTGTTCAGGGTAGAGTAAATAACAGGTGATTATCCATTAAAATAACTTAAAAATCATAGCTATTAAACAGAAAGTTTTTAAGAAATCATCTGACTTAGTTTCCTCATATGTTATCATGTGAATTGAGAAGAGTTTAGTTTGCCTGAGGTCATAGAGGGCAGTACCTTGAGAGCAAGGACAGTTTTTGTATTGTTGCATGCCTAGTGCCTCGTTTCATGCCTCTCCCGGGCCTGGCACCAGCAGGTGCTCAACTAATGTTTGAATGGAGTCTGAGAAGGAGAAAGAGATGGGCAGAAGGAGAAACAGCGTCTATGGCCTCTGCGTCCTGGTTCCATTTGCCTCCTTTACTAAAGAAAGCATTCCAGCAGAGCCTGCCAGGAAAAGCACCAGGCAGGGAAGAGCTGCCAGGGTATGCAGAAAGGGCACATCCTTGGCAGTGCCTGCATGGCTGAAAGTCAAAGGGTGAAAACAGAAAACATCACGTTGTTGTAGACCCAGCACTAAAGTGAAGCATTTGAAACCTCAGCTCGAATTCTGATGAAGAAAAGAAGGGAGGGAGGAGGAAAAAGGAAAGTAAAACAAAATATTATCGAAAAAAATTGTAGGGTAAAAAAAAAGAAATGAAATGGGTTTAACATCTTTTAAGTTTGCCAAATGTAAGCTTGTAACTGCTGGAGCCATCAGTGGAGAAGGAGCATTTTTAGACTATAGGACATGCTTTTGTTTTAGTGTCATTTTTTAGAAATCTGAAGTTATAGCATAATTCTTTTAATTCAGAAGACCCTGTATTTTATGAATGGGAATACTAGCGTACTTGTGCAATCCAAATGCAAGCCCCTTTCAGTTCAAGCGGGGAGGGAGAAGTATAGGAAGTGACTGTTCATTTTTATCCTCCCTGCTTGTAAAATGGTGTTGGTTGAAACTCCAGCAAATGGGAGTGGATCTAGAGGTATCCAGGCAAGGAAGTGTTATCATGTCAGGGGAATGACACAAATCTGACACTTTAACACATGCATGATTATAAAAAAAGAGAGATGTATTTGTCTGCTGATATATAGATTATTCAAATGGACATAAGGCAGTTTTAAGGAAGCAGTAGACATTTTAAGGGAAGTGAAGCGATAGAGGAAGGCATTCTCATTTTCTTCCTTTTTTTTTTTTTTGAGACAGAGTTTCGCTCTTGTTGCCCGGACTGAAGTGTAGTGGTGCCATCTCAGCTCACTGCAACCTCTGCCTCCCAGGTTTAAGCAATTCTCCTGCCTCAGTCTCCCGAGTAGCTGGGATTACAGGTGCCCATCACCATGCCTGGCTAATTTTTGTACTTTTAGTTAGAGGCGGGGTTTCACCATGTGGGCCAGGCTGGTCTCGAACTCCTGACTTCAGGTGATCCACCCACCTCATCTTCCCAAAGTCCTGAAATTACAGCCACCACGCGTGGCCGGCATTCTCACTTTCTAAAAACAGATTTTCTTGTTGCAGAGCTTTCTTCTGTAAACAATTAAAATAAGAAAATACATTAAAAGATTTTTTAAATAACAAAAAAAAATTTTTTTTTAATAAAAAAATAAAGACAAATTTTCTTGGTCTCACCAACCCTATACTCCCTTGTTGGTCACCTAAAATTTCAACAGAAAAAGAGACAGTATTTTTGGTTCAGTGACTAAGACACAGAGAACAGGTGCCCAGAAAGAATGTACTGGGAAGCTACTCTGTCCTGAGGTAGAGGAAACACAAGAGATTCCTCTGTGCAAGCATAGCTCAGCACATGCATTGCTATCCGGAGGATGGCCCAGCCAGTACCCAGCTCTCAGTACCTTCCATTCTCACCCTCAGGCACATGTACCCCTGCCCTGCCACAGCCACAGCCACAGACACTGCCCCCTCGTCATATCCTGGACCCTGTCTAATCCTAGAATCACTCATTCAGATGTTCCCAATTTCAGGCCACAGTCTCCTTTGCAGCATATTTAACATGTTCTCACTGTGTAGGGGAAAAATCGACCTTTCCAGTTGATGCCCTACTAAATTCTTTTTGGTTCCTTTTTTTTTTTTTTTTGAGACTGAGTTTCACTCTTGTGGCCTAGGCTGGAGTACAGTGGCACAATCTTGGCTCACTGCAAACTCTAACTCCCTGGTTAAAGCGACTCTCCTGCCTCAGCTTCCCAAGTAGCTCGGATTACAGGCATGCACCACCATACCTGGCTAATTTTTTTGTATTTTTAGTAGAGATGGGGTTTTACCATGTTGATCAGTCTGGTCTCCAACTCCTGACCTTAGGTGATCCACCCACCTCGGCCTCCCAAAGTGCTGGGATTACAGGCGTGAGCCACTGCACCCAGCCTAATTTTTGTATTTTTAGTAGGGATGAGGTTTCACCATGTTGGCCAGGCTGGTCTTGAACTCCTGACCTCAGTTGATCTACCTACCTCGGCCTTCCAAAGTGCTGGGATTACAGGCGGCCACTGCGCCCAGCTTTTCTTTGGTTCTTTAGTTGGTTTTCTCTCCCATTCTCCACAGTGGTTATCATGGACTCCATTTCACTCCTCAAACCCCAGACTTCATCCCTCATTCTTCTCTCTTACCATGCTACCCCACCCAAAGGAGAAAACAAACAAAAACTTCAGATAATAACTTACTGCCTCTAGGCTGGGCACCCGGCACACTGTGTGTTGTAGCTGCGTGTTTATTAATGATCTTTCTCTACAGCCATAAAGTAAAATGAATATTTACTTTCCAGCCAGGGCTGGAACGTGCTTATCTTCTCTATGGCATAGCAGATACATGATAAATATTTGCTGAACAAATATTCAACATTTTGTTGCATTGAATTTTAAGTTCAAATCTATTTTGAAAGGAAGGCACAGAAATAATATTTAAGATTTGGTAGCCCTCTGGCAAAAACAAATTTAGTCATTAAAACCCATGTTCCAGAAATCTACTTTAGCCAAGAGTAAGAGACATTAGTTAATTTGTTCCCTAAAAGGTTATTAATCTAAAACTCTAGGGAACATGGTGACTCCCAACCCTCGCTGGCTCTGTTCTAGAACTCAGTGGGTTGCAAAATGTCACGAAGGAAGGTGAGTTAGTGGTGCTCCTACATTCCCACTCATGTCAAAAGTAAGATTTAGTATTTAGTTAGCCAAGGCCCTGGGTCTCTTAGTACCACTATCAGTGCTGCAGGTGTGCCTTGCTGATATTTTATTGTGGAGTTGGCAAGATGTGACAATTTGCTTATGATTCATTGGAAAATAAACTTAATTCCATAGAACTGTGATAAATTAGTAAGGAAACAGAACAGAAATGACCTTTCTTAGACTGGCCATTTCTCAGCACTTCTGACATTTTTCAGATTTCTTGCCTCTGCTTATTTTTGAAAAACAAAACAAAGCATGAAAGCTAAGTCAGAAGCTAACGAAAAAATTTATGGTTTTTTTTGTTTATTGTTTGTTGTTTGTTTTTGTTTTCGAGATGGAGTCTTGTTCTGTTGCCCAGGCTGGAGTGCAGTGGCGCGATCTTAGCTCACTGCAACCTCTGCCTCCCAGGTTCAAGCAAACCTCCTGCCTCTCAGCCTCCCAAGTAGCTGGGATTATGGGTACATGCCACCACACCCAGCTAATTTTTGTATTTTTGGTAGAGACAGAGTTTCACCATGTTGGCAAGGCTGGTCTTGAACTCCTGACCTTAGGTGATCCACCCACTTTGGCCTCTCAAAGTACTGAGATTACAGGTGTGAGCCACCGCACCTGGCCTAATGAAAAAGTTTATCTGTTGCCAGGCGTGGTGGCTCACACCTGTAATCCCAGCACTTTGGGAGGCTGAAAAAATTAGCCAGGCATGGTGGTGTGCACCTGTAGTCCCAGCTACTTGGAGAGCTGAAGCAGGGGAATCACTTGAACCCAGGAGGTGGAGATTTCAGTGAGCCGAGATCGCGCTACTGCACTCCAGTCTGGTGACAAAGTGAGACTGTGTCTCAAAAAAAAAAAGAAAAGAAAAGAAAAAGGTTATATGGGATGGAAGAGATAGGTATGGAATGACTATAACTTTTTAAATAATTTTGATTTTTGAGCCTTCAAAATGATTTATATATTCAAAAATAAAATAATGGGGAAAAGCAAACTTAAAATTTAATACAAACAGAAATGAAGGAACCGAACTGCATATCACATTGTTAACATTAACCACACAGCAAAAAGAATTAATTCAAATTATTTTGTTAACAGTTTTCTTACTGTACATTGTCAATGTGACATATCCTATGGGGAAAAGATTGCAAAGAAATACTGAATTTTAATTAGAATGTTTGTTATTGAGAGTATTACTGATAATTTTAAAATTATTTTGTATGTATCATAGGAGAGAGCAGATAGGTAAATACTTTAACAGAGTTCTCACATGAAAGATGAGAACTTCAAATGTGAAATGGGAAAGTAAGGAATATTCATTTTAGGTTTAAACTGGAGATAAAAGGATGAAGTCATAATTTGGAAAAAAAATACTCCTGTCCACCAAAAGATCTTTTTTGAGATACGGTCTCACTCTGTTGCCCAGGTTGGAGTGCAGTGGCATGATCATGCCTTCCTCTAGCCTCAAACGCCCAGGCTCAGGTCATCCTCCCACCTCAGCCTCCCAAGTAATTGGGACTACAGGTGCATGCCGCCATACCTAATTTTTTTTAGAGATAAGATCTCATCATGTTGCTCAGGCTGGTCTCAAATTCCTAGACTCAAGTGATCTGCCCACCATGGCCTCTGATAGTGCTGGGATTATAGGCATGAGCCACCACGCCCAGTCCTGAAAAACAGTGACATCCTGGTGTCTGTGAGCACATGGAACATTTAGGTTTGGGCTTCTTAACACCATTCCCCACTGTCCCAGCTCTGAAGTAGATGTGAGAAAGTACAAAGATTCATTGGAGCATGCCAAAAAGACATAGCACCTTGCTTGAGGGGATTTTATGGCCAAATTTGGAAATTTTGAGCATCACAAGTAAGGATAGCAATGGATTGCAGCCTATTGAAATTTTTTTTAAAACCTATGAGCCCAGAGCAATACTAAAAAATAAAAGGGGCAGGAGAAGTGAGAGGTTAGGGGAATGCCTTCTCTACAGAAGAGTACCAGTTAATAAATGTAGGAAAAATGACAGAATTAGAAAATCCCCACTTTGTAGTACCAGTGTGTAATTGTTGATTCTGACGAAGATGGATACTAAAGCCATTGAATAAAATGTCATTAGGGAACAAATATTCACAAAGTCTCAAAGTATCATTCCATGGATTAAAAGCTAACAAAAAGGGAAAGGTATCTCTACAACGGAGAGACCTGGCAGTAGACACTGCCATAACCAAGTAATCAAAATTTGGCATCTCCCATGGGACAAATTGACATTATTTGCAAAGAAGTACACAGTGTCACCTATGAGGTGTAATTGCCAAACTGTTTAACCCGAGTCTGATCACAAGGAAGCTTCCAGACAGATCCAGATGGTATGGCATTCTATAAAACAATTAGCTTGAATTTTAAAAAATAATAATGTTGGTCGTCAGCAAAGCCTGAGTCTTGACCTCTTGCTCTCCTCCCTGGACAGCATGAGCTTCACTACTTGCTCCACCTTCTCCACCAACTACTGGTCCCTGGGTTCTGTCCAGGCACCCAGCTACGGTACTCTGCTGGTCAGCAGCGTGGCCAGCATCTATGCTGGCGCCAGGGGTTCTGGTTCCCAAATCTCCGTGTCCTGCTCCACCAGCTTCAGGGGCAGCATGGGGTCTGGGGGCCTGGCTACGGGGATAGCCAGGGGTCTGGCAGGAATGGGAGGCATCCTGAACAAGAAGGAGACCATGCAAAGCCTGAGCGACCGCCTAGCCTCCCACATGGACAGAGTGAGGAACCTGGAAACCGAGAACTGGAAGCTGGAGAGCAAAATCCAGGAGCAGCTGGAGAAGGGACCCCAGGTCAGAGACTGGAGCCATTACTTCAAGACCGTAGAGGACCTGAGGCCTCCGATCTTCACAAATACTGTGGACAATGCCTGCATCATTCTGCAGACTGACAATGCCCGTCTTGCTGCTGATGATTTTAGAGTCAAGTATGAGACAGAGCTGGCCATGCCTCAGTCTGTGGTGAGTGACATTCATGGGCTCCGCAAGGTCATCAATGACACCAACATCACCCGGCTGCAGCTAGAGACAGAGATTGAGGCTGTTAAGGAGGAGCTG